>JAKSZT010053804.1:4437657-4505700 GCA_026826555.1 Tolypeutes matacus | reverse complement strand
TTTTTTGCCTTCCTTTTATCACTGTGTTATCGGATTTCCAGTGTGCCTTGACATCTTCCCCTTGTCAATCCCCATTGTCTCCCAATTTTTCATTTAATTTTCAAAGAAGTTTTAGGTCACAGCAAAGTCACACACGGAGTGCCGGAGACTCCCAGATACCAAACCACCCCCCCCTTCCCCACCGATTTTAACCCCCCCCTTTTTTTTGGATGTTAGCATTGTTATAACTGTTATACAGAAAGCAAAATATAGCAACTAAACATTGTCTATGATTTACAGTATAATTTACAATTTAGATGATAGTTTAATAATTTTGGTGATATTTACCATGTTTGTGTCCATTACTGTAAGGTAATGAAAAACCTTACCAATGACCACCAAACACTCCATTAGATCTTGACTGTTCCCTTCCCCTCAGCCCCCAGGGCCCATGATACCACCCTATCCCGACCCATGGAATGTCAAGATTCACAGTTACATGCCCTGGGGATTTGAACCTGCCCTTCCTAATCCACCCACCCACCAGTGCTGCACCACCAAACCCAGGAACACCACCACGAATCTGCCCCATCCCCCAACATGCAACCACACTCTATCCCTTTACCATAGATTATGTCCATATGGGTGATGGCTCAAAGCCTGCTCTTCTCTTACTCTCCCTTCTTAACCTATCTTTCAGACAATGGTTCTCAGAGACTACTCACTTTCCTCAGTTCAGATCAGTGAGGTCATATACTGTTCATCCTTCAGTGCCTGGCTTGCTTCACTCAACATAAGGTCTTCAAGATTCATCCACGTTATTCCATGTGTTAGCACTTTGTTCCTTCTTACAGCTGAGTAATATTCCATTGTATGTATGTACCACATTTTGCTTATCCATTCATCTGTTGATGGGCACCGGGGCTGATTCCAACTTTTGGCAATGGTGAACAGTGCCGCTATGAACATTGGTGTGCATGTATCTGTTTGTGTCTTTGCTTTCAGTTCTTCTGGGTATATACCCAGCAGTGGAATTGCTGGATCATACAGAAGATCTATTGTTAGTTTTCTGAGGAACCGCCAAACTGTCCTCCACAGTGGCTGGACCATACCGCAGTCCCACCAGCAGTGGATGAGGGTTCCTATTCCTCCACATCCTCTCCAACATTTAGTGTCTCCTGTTTTTTAAATAGCTGCCATTCTGATGGGTGTAAGATGGTATCTCATTGTAGTTTTAATTTGCATTTCCCTGATAGCAAGCGATGTTGAGCATTTTTTCATGTGCTTTTTAGCCATTTGTATTTCTTCCTTGGAGAAGTGTCTTTTCAGGTCACTTGCCCATTTTTTAAATGGGTTGTTTGGCCTTTTATTTTCAAGTTGTAGGATTTCTTTATATATGCAGGATATTAGGCTCCTATCAGATATATGGTTGCCAAATATTTTCTACCATTGGGTAAGCTGCCTTTTTATTTTCTTAATAACATCCTTTGAGCTGCAGAAGTTTTTAATTTTGAGGAGATCCCATTCATCTATTTTTTCTCTTCCTGCTCGTGCTTTGGCTGTGAAGTTCATGAAACCATTTCCTATTACAAGGTCTTATAGATGATTCCCTACATTATCTTCCAAGGTCTTTATGGTTTTGGCTCTTATATTTACATCTTTGATCCATCTTGATTTGATTTTTGTATAAGGTGTGAGATGGTATTCTTCTCTCATTCTTTTGGATATGAATATCCAGTTCTCTAAGCACCACTTGTTAAAGAGGCCATTCTCTCCCAAATGAGTGGGCTTCGTGGCCTTGTCAAATATCAGATGACTGTATATGCGAGGATCTATATCAGAACTCTCAATTCGGTTCCATTGGTCAGTAGGTCTATCCTTGTGCCAATACCATGCAGTTTTGATCACTGTAGCTTTGTAGTATGTTTTAAAGTCAGGTAGTGTGATACCTCCAACTTCATTTTTCTTTTTCAATATGTCTTTGGCAATTCGGGGCCTCTTGCCTCTCCAGATATATTTTGTGGTTAGTTTTTCCAGATCCTTAAAAAATACAGTGTTGACTTTTATTGGGATTGCATTAAATCTGTAGATTAGTTTGTGTAGGATAGACATCTTGATGATGTTTAGCCTTCCTATCCATGAACAGGGAATATTTTTCCATTTATTTTTCTTTGATTTCCTTTAACAGTGTTGTGTAGTTTTTTGTATATAAGTCCTTTATATCTTTAGTTAAATTTATTCCTAGGTATTTGATTCTTTTATTTACTATTGTAAATGGTATTTTTTTTCCTGATTTCCTCCTCAGTTTGCTCGTTATTGGTGTATAGAAATGCTACTGATTTTTGACCATTGATCTTATAGCCTGCAACATAACTGAACTCCTTTATAAGTTCTAGAAGCCTTGTTGTCGATTTCTCAGGGCTTTCTATGTATAGGATCATGTCATCTGCAAATAATGAAATTTTTACTTCTTCTTTTCCAATCTGGATGCCTTTTATGTCCTTTTCTTGTCTCAGAGCTCGTGCAAGTACTTATAAGACAATGTTAAATAGGAGTGGTGATAGTGGGCATCCTTGTCTTGTTCCCGATCTCAGAAGGAAGGCTTTTAGGGTTTCACCGTTGAAAATGATGTTAGCTTTGGGTTTTTCATATATACCCTTTATCATTTTCAGAAAGTTTCCGTCTATTCCTATCTTTTGTAGTGTTTTTATGAGGAAAGAGTGCTGTATTTTGTGAAATGCTTTTTCTGCATCTATAGAGATGATCATGTGATTTTTTTCTTTCAATCTGTTTATGTGGTGTATTACATTGATTGATTTTCTTATATTGAACTATCCTTGCATACCCGGGATGAAACCCACTTGGTCATGGTTTACAATTCTCTTGATATGTTGTTGAATGCGATTAGCGAGTATTTTGTTGAGGATTTTAGCATCTAGGTTCATTAGAGAAATTGGTCTGTAATTCTCCTTTCTTGTGGTATCTTTATTTGGTTTTGGTGTTAGAGTAATGTTGGCATCATAGAATGAGTTAGGCAATATTCCTTCTACTTCTATTTTTTGGAAGAGCTTAAGTAGAATTGGTGTTAGCTCTTTCCGGAATGTTTGGTAGAATTCAGCTGTGAAGCCATCTGGTCCTGGACTCTTCTTAGTTGGGAGGTTTTTGATGACTGAGTCTATCTCTTTACTTGTAATTGGGCTGTTTCTTCTTTCATCAATGTCGGCTGTTTGTGGGTTTCTAGAAACTTGTCCGTTTCCTCTAAATTGTCATTCTTGTTGGCATGTAATTTTTCAAAGTATCCTCTTATGATACTCTTTATTTCTGTGGGGTCAGTAGTGATATCACCTTGCTCATTCCTTATTTTATGTATTTGCATCTGTTCTCTCTTTTTCTTTGTTAGTCTGGCTAAGGGTTTGTCGATTTTATTGATATTCTCGAAGAACCAACTTTTGGTTTTGTTTATTGTTTCCAGTGCTTTCTTATTCTCTATTTCATTTAGTTCTGCTCTAATCTTTGTTATTTCTTTCTTTCTACTTCCTTTAGGTTTAGTTTGTTGTTGTTTTTCCTGTTCCTCCAAGTGTGCTGTTAGGTCTTCAATTTTAGCTCTTTCTTCTTTTTTAAAATATGAATTTATGGCTATGAACTTCCCTCTCAGGACTGCTTTCGCTGCATCCCATTGGTTTTGATATGTTGTGTTGTCGTTTTCATTAGTTTCAAGGTAGTTACTGATTTCTTTTGAGATTTCCTCTTTGACTCACTGTTTGTCTAAGAGTGTGTTGTTTAACTTCCATATCCTTGTGCCTAACCTGTTTCTCTGGCCCTTAGTGATTTCCAACTTCATTCCGTTGTGGTCAGAGAAATTACTTTGTATAATCTCAATATTTCTGAATTCATTGAGTGTTGTTCTGTGGCCTAGTATGTGGTCTATTTTGGAGTATGTTCCATGTGCGCTCGAGAAGAATGTAAATCCCGCTGTATTTGGGTGTAGTGTTCTGTATATGTCTATTAAGTCCGTTCTTCTAATGTATTGTTGAGTGCCTTAGTTTCTTTATTGGTTCTCTGTCTAGATGTTCTGTTTAATGATGATAGTGGTGTATTGAAGTCCCCTGCTATAATTGTAGAGGCATTTATTTCTCCTCTTAGTTTTTCCAGAGTTTGCCGCACGTATTTTGAGGCACCCCGGTTAGGTGCGTAAATGTTGATGATTGTTCTCTCTTCTTGAGAGATTACTCCTTTTACTAGTATGTAGTGTCCATCTTTGTCTCTTACAATATTTTTGCATTTAAAGTCTATTTTGTCTGATATTAGAATAGCTACTCCTGCCCTTTTTTGGCTATTATTAGCTTGTAAAATGGTTTTCCAGCCATTCACTTTCTGCCTCCTTGAATCCGTGGGTCGAAGGTAGGTTTCTTGTAGACAGCATATAGATGGATCATATTTTCTTATCCATTCTGCCAATCTGTGTCTTTTGATTGGTGAATTTAATCCATTAACATCCAGTGTTATTACTCGTAACGAATTTCTTACTTCAGCCATTTTTTCTTTGGGAAATGTATGTCACATGTTGTTTTGTTTCTCTTTTTGTCTTTTTAGTTGTTTTTAAACTCTCCTCCAACTCTCTCTCCCTTGTTTTTTCCTTTCAACTTGTAGAGATTCCTTTATTATTTCTTGAAGTGCTGGTTTCTTCTTGACATACTCTCTTAATTTCTGTTTATCTGTGAATATTTTAAACTCTCCATCATTGTTGAATGCCAATTTTGCTGGATAGAGAATTCGCGGCTGGAAGTTTTTTTCTTTTAGTGTTTTGACTATGTCATACCACTGTCTTCTTGCCTCCATGGCTTCAGCTGAGAAATCAGCACTTAATCTTATTGTGCTTCCCTTGTATGTGATGGTTTTCTTTTCTCTTGCTGCCTTGAGTATTTTCTCTTTGTCTTGAGCATTGGACAGTTTGACAAGTATATGTCTTGGAGTTGGCCTGTTGGGATTTATACTATTTGGGGTGCGCTGTGCTTCCTGGATCTGCAAATCCATCTCTCTCAATAGCATTGGGAAGTTTTCAGCCATTATTTCCTTCAACACTCCTTCTGTTCCCTTTCCCTTCTCTTCTCCTTCTGGGATGCCCATAATACGTATGTTTGTGCGTTTTGCATTATCGGTTAATTCCCTGAGACCATGCTGGATTTTTTCTATCTTTTTGTCTATCTGTTCTACAATCTCTTTAATTTCAGCTGTATTGTCTTCCATATCACTAATTCTTTCCTACGCCTGTTCAAATCTGCTGTTATGTGAGTCCACCGTCTTTTTTTTTTTTTTTTTTTTAAGATTTTATTTATTCATTCATTTATCCCCCCCTTGCTGCTTGCGCTCGCTGGGTCAGCTAACCACGCCGTGCGGGCGGGCTTGCCTTCACCAGGAGGCCCTGGGAACTGAACCCGGGGCCTCCCATATGGTAAATGGGAGCCCTACTGATTGAGCCACAGCCGCTTCCCTACCGTCTTTTCTATTTCTTGGCTTGTGCCATTGTTCACCATCATATCCATTACCTTTTTAGGCATGTTTGCTATTTCTTCAGTATGTTCTCCCAGTGTCTTCTTTATATCCTTAATCTTTTCCTTCAGTTCTTTAAGTTGGTCCATGATATTTGTTTGGATAGATTTCATTATTTGTTCAATGTTCTGCATTGCTTCCTGGTTTTTATTTTGTGCATTGGACTGGTCAATGTTTTCCTATTTCTCAGTCATTTGTATTTTTCTGTTGCCCTCTGGTCATCCTATTATCTTGATGGGTTTGTTCAGTTGATTAGCTTTTCTCTATGCTCTAGAGTTTTATTTAGCTGTTGGTTCTGCGTGTGAGTTAAGTTTTCTCTTTGGCAGTTTTTCTTCTTGTTTTGTTTCCTTGCTTCTTTCTATGTTCCGAATCTCCACTGTTCCGTCCACGCCGTTGATCCGCGCAGATAGATGTCCCAAGCTTCTCACTCCACGCGTGCACAGCTCAGACCCCCGGCAGGACCCCGTCCACAATCTGCCTTGCTCTGGGAGCTTGCAGTGTGTGCCCTCCTACACTAACGCCATCTTGAAAGTGCAACACACTCTTAAACAACCAGTGAGTCAAAGAAGAAATTGCAAGAGAATTCAGCAAATATCTTGAGACAAATGAAAATGAGAGCACAACATATCAAAACCTATGGGACACCACAAAGGCAGTGCTGAGAGGGAAATTAATAGCCCCCAATGCTTATCTTAAAATGGAAGAAAGAGCTAAAATTGAAAATCTAACAGCAGACCTGGAAGAACTAGAAAAAGAACAGCAAACCTATCCCAAACCAAGCTGAAGGAAAGAAATAGTAAATGTCAGAGCAAAAATCAATGAAATAAGAACAACAACAAAAGCAATAGAATTAACAAAACCAAAAGATGGTTCTTTGAGAAGATCAACAAAATTGACAAACCCTTAGGTAGACTGAGAAAGAAAAAAAGACAGAAGACACAAATAGATAAAATTAGAAATGAGAGGGGGGACATTACCACTGTCCTGTAGAAATAAGAGAGATCATAAAACGATACTATGAACAAATGTATGCCAAAACAAATAGAAAATGTAGATGAGATGGACAAATTCCTGGAAACACATGAAGTGTCTACACTGAAATTAGAAGAAATACAAGTTCTCAACAAATCAGTCACAAGTGAAGAGATTGAAACTGTCATAAAAAACCTCCCAAAGATGAAAAGCCTGGGACCAGATAGCTTCACAGGTGAATTCTACCAATCATTCAAAGATGAACTAATACCGATCTTGCTCAAGCTCTTCCAAAAAATTGAACAGTAAAGAATTCTATCAAACTCATTCTATGAAGCCAACATCACCCTAATACCAAAACCAGATAAAGATACTACAAAAAAGAAAACTACCCACCAATATATCTAACGAATATAGACGCAAAAATCCTCAACAAAAATACTTGCAAATAGAATCCATAAGCACATTAAAAGAATTACACACCACAATCAAGTGGGTTTTATCCCAGGGATGCAAGGGTGGTTCAACACAAGAAAATCAAATAGCTTAGTAAAGCACATCGATAAATTGAAGAAGAAAAATCACATGATCCTCTTGATTGATGCAGAAAAGGCATTTGACAAAATACCGCACCCTTTCTTGATAAAATCACTCCATAAGATAAGAATAGAAGGAAGTTTTCTCAATGGTAAAGTGCATATATGAAAAACCTACAGCTAGCATTATACTCTATGGTGAAAGACTGAAATCTTTCACTCTGAGATCAGGAACAAGATAGGGATGCCCACTGTCACCATTATTATTCAATATTGTGCTAGAAGTTCTAGGTAGAGCAATTAGACTAGGCAAGGAAATAAAAGCACCTGAATAGGAAAGGAAGAAGTAAAACTTTCACTATTCACTGATGACATGATCCTATATCTAGAAAATCCTGAAAAGTCCACAACAAAGCTACTAGAATTAATAAACAAGTTCAGTAAAGTGGTGGGATACAAGCTTAATATGCAACAATCAATAGCGTTTCTACACACTACTGATGTGCAATCTGAGGAGGATATCAGAAAAAAAAATTCCATTTATACTAGCAAAAAAAACAATCAAACATTTTTAGGAATAAACCTAACCAAGAACATAAAGGACTTATATTCAGAAAACTACAAAACATTGAAGAAGACTTAAATAAATGGAAGTATATTCTGTGTTCATGGATTGGATAATTAAATATTGTTAAGATGTCAGTTCTACCAAAACCGATTCAATGCAATCTCAATAAAAATGCCCATTTTTTATGTGGGTTGTTTTTTCTTTTTCTTTTCGAGGTGTAGGATTTCTTTATATATGCTGGATATTAGGCCCCTCTCAGATAAATGGTTACCAATATTTTCTCCCATTGAGTAGGCAGCCTTTCAACTTTCTTGTAAACTTCTTTGAGGTGCAAAAGTTTTTTAATTTTGAAGAAGTCTCATTTATCTATTTTTTCTTTCATTGCCTGTGCTCTGGGTATAAAGTTCATAAAACCATTTCCTACTACAAGATCCTGTAGATGCTTCCCTACATTATCTTCCAAAATCTTTATGGTCTTATCTCATATTTAGATCTTTGATCCATCTTGAGTTAATTATTGTATAAGGTGTGAGTTGGTGTTACTCTTACAATCTTTTGGATATGGTTATCCAGTTCTCCAAGCACCAATTGTTGAAAAGGCCATTCTTTCCCAGTTGAATGGGCTTGGTGACCTTGTTGAATATATGCGAGAGTCTATATTAGAAGTCTCAATTTGGTTCCATTGGTCAATATGTCCTTGTGCCATTATCTTGCAGTTTTGACCACTGTAGCTTTGTAGTATTTTTTAAAGTCAGGTAGTGTGATTCCTACCATTTCTTCCCCAGTGTCTTACTTTTTTTTTTTCATTTTGCCTTCAAAGAAGTTTTAGGTCACAGTAAAGTTACATACAGAATAGAGGGACTCCCATATACCCAACATCCTCCCCCTTTCCCTCCTCCCCTATTAATAACCTTTTTTTACATGTGGATGGTACATTTGTTACTACTGATGTACATATATTGAAACATAGGTACTAACCATGGTGAATGGTTTACATTATGGTTTACATTTTAGAGAACATAAACTTTCATAAATTTTTGATGCAATTTAACATGGCCTGTATTCATCATTGCAAGATCATGCAGAACACTTCCATTGCTCCCTAAATACTCCCTCTTCCATCTATTCTATTCCTCCCTTCCCCTCCTCTTGGGGCCCAAAGTGACCACCATCCTTCACTTCTTGAAGGACAAGATTCATAGATACTTGCTACAATACTGAGGGTTTGACACACTAGTCTGCCCTTCCCTATTAGGAACTGCCCTTGCTCTCAAGAGACACCTTCCCCTCTGTTTGAGAACATAGCAAGCCTCCCCAGTATGAGAGTTCAACTCCTTCCCATTCATTATGTGGTTCTGCCCACACCAATATAATGCACTATGACAAAATGATCACTCGCACATACTCTAGAAGACTGCCCCAGATGTGCCCCATCCCAAACGTCCCCCATCCAACACCCTAATCCATTAACCCTTCCTTGTCATATTGCCAAGAGTTTTCTCAACATTGTAGTTTCACCCATGTCCCCACCAATCCCCAGTGTTCATCTGCTTCCTTCCCCAACCTTCCCCCCAAATGCCCATCAACAGATGAACAAATAAAATGTGGTATATACATACAATGGAATATTACTCACTCTAAGAAGGAATACAGTAGTAAACACGGGATAACATGAATGAATCTTGAGGACTTTATGTTGAGTGAAGCAAGCCAGGCTTTGCAGGACAAATATTACTTTATCTCTATGATATAAATTAAGCAAGTTGAGCCAACTCAGAGAGCTAGAGTCTGGAAGATAGGTCTACAGGAAATAGAAAGGGAGAAGAAGGTTGTGAACCAATGCTCATGGGCGAAATCTATAATAAGGTGGAAGTGAGTACTTGTATAATCATCTTGATTAGTCTACCTATTCATGAACAGGGAATATTCTTCAATTTATTTAAGTCTTCTTTGATTTCCTTTAACAGTGTTGTGTAATTTTCTGCATACAAGTCATTTATGTTTAGTTAAATATATTCCTAGATATTTCTTTTCTTTGCTATTGTAAGTGGGATTTTTTTTTCTCAATTTCCTCCTCAGATTGCTTATTATTGATGTACAGAAATGCAACTGATTTTTGCACATTTATCTTATAATCTGCCATTTTACTGAATTCATTTATAAGCTCTAGAAGCTTTGTTAGGTTTCTCTGGGCTTTTGATGTATAGAATCATGCCGTCTACAAGTAGTGAAATTTTTACTTCTTCGTTTCCAATTTGCATGCCTTTTATATGTTTTTGCTGCCTAAGTGCTCAAGCAAGTACTTCTAACACAGTGTTAAATAAGAGCAGTGAAAGTGAGTATCCTTGTCTTCTTCCAGATCTTAGAGGGAAAGCTTTTAGGATTTCACCATTGAATATGAGGTTAGCTGTGGGTTTTTCATATCATCTTGAGTAAGTTTCCTTCTATTCCCTTGTTTTGAAGTGGTTTTATCAGAAAAGGGTGCTGTATTTTGTTGAATGCTATTTCTGCATCTTTAGAGATGATCATGTGATTTTATTCATTCGACCTGTTTACATGGTATATTATATTGATTGATTTGCTTATGTTGAACCATCCTTGCATACTAGTGTTGAAACCCTCTTCTTGGTCATGGTGTATAGTTCATTTGGTGTTCTGTTGAATATGATTAACAAGTATTTTGTTGAGGATTTTAGCATCCAGGTTCATTAGAGAGATTGCTGAATAGTTTTCCTTTCTCATGGTGAATATTTGGCTTTGGTATTAGGGTAATGAATGCATCATAGAATGAGTTAGGCAATGCGCCTTCCACTTCTATTTTTTGGAAGAGTTTAAGCAGGATTGGTGTTAGTTCTTTCCAGAATGTTTGGAAGAATTCACCTGTGAAGCCATCTGGTCCTGGGCTCTCCTTAATTGGGAGATTTTTGATGACTAATTCAGTCTTGTTACTTGTGATTGGTCTGTTGGGTTCATCTCTTTCTTCTTTTGTCAATGTAGGCTGCTTGTGTGTTTCTAGGAATTTGTCTATTTCCTCTAAGTTATCCTTCTTGCTTGCATGCAATTTTTCAAAGTATCCTCTTATGATACTCTTTATTTCTGTGGGGTTGGTGGTGAAATCCCCTTCCTCATTTCTTATTTCATGTATTTGCATCTTCTTTCTTTTTTCTTTGTTAGTCTAGCTAAGGGTTTATCAATTTTATTAATCTTCTCAATGAAACAGCTTTTTGTTTTATTTTTTCTAGTGTTTTCATATTTTCAATTTCATTTAGTTCTGCTCTAATCTTTATTTCCTTCTTTCTATTTGCTTTGGAGTTACTTTGTTCTTTTTCTAATTCCTCCCAATGTGCAGTTAGGGCTTTAATTTTAGCTCTTTCTTCTTTTTTAATATAGGAATTTATGGCTCTGAAGTTCCCTCTCAGCACTTCTTTTGCTGCATCCCAGAGGTTTTGATATGTTGTGTTGTAATATTCATTTGTTTCAAGATAGTTCGTCCTGTACTTGATGCTGGAGTTTGTGGGTGTACGTTCAGGAGACTGGAGTCTTTGGGCTGTCCATGTGCCACCTTGGCCCAGAACTTCAGTGGAGTTGCAACACGTACTCTCCAGTTCATTGGACTCACCCAGGACAACTAACAAGGTGGTGAGGATTGACAACCACCCCAACAAGGAAATGAGAGAGCCAACAACGGCAAACAAGAGAGTCCCATCCATCAGCTGTGTGGGATCAAAGCCTCCTCTCAATTGGAGGTGGAGTGGACATCACCATCCCAGAATCCTTATGATTAGAGAATGAAGTATGGACTAGAGTAGACTATTAGTATATTGCTAGTAGACATTGTGATTTTAGCATTGGAAGACATTACAATATTGATTTGGAGGCAGTGACCACAGGAGGCTCTGGGGGCAGGGAGAGGGAAAAACGGCTGTAATATGGAGGCTTTTTCGAGAATTGGGAATCATCTTAAATGACATTGCATGACAGATATAGGTCATTTTATATATATCATCTCAAAACATGCAGAACTATTTGGGAGAGAGTGTAGACTACAATGTGAACTATGGTCCATGCTCAGTGGTAAAGTCCCAGGATGCGTTTATCAGTTGCAGTGAATGTGCCACATTAATGAAGGATGTTTATGTGGGAGGCTGTGGGAGGTGTGGGGAGTTGGGCATATGGTAATCCCTATATTTTTTGTGTAACAGTTATGTAATCTAAATATCTTTTTAAAAATAAAATAAACAAAAAACTTGCTTTAGAAAAGAAAAAAGTTCTTGATTTCTTTTGCAGTTTCCTCCTTGACCCATGGATTGTCTAAGAATGTGTGTTAAACTTATCTATCTTTATGCCTAATCTGTTTCTCTCCATGTTACTGATTTCCAGCTTCATTCCATTGTGGTTGGAGAAATTACTTTGTATAATTTCAATCTTTCTGAATTTATTCACATTTATTCTGTGGCCTAGCATGTGGTCTATCCTGGAGAATGATCATGTGTGCTCGAGAAGAATGTATATCCCTCTGTATTCGGGTGTAATATTCTGTTTTTGTGTATTAGGTCCAGATCCTCAACCGTATTATTCAAGGTCTCTGTTTCTTTCTGAATTCTCTGCTGAGCTTCTCTGTCTAATGGTTATAATGGTGTATTATAGTCCCCCCGCTATAATTTTAGAGGCATCTATTTCTCCACTTAGTGTTTCCAGTGTTTGCCTCATGTATTTTGAGGCACCTGGGAGGTGCATAAATGTTTATGATAGTTCTTTCTTCTTGATAGATTATCTCTTTTATTAATATATAATGGCCTTTGTCTCTTACATTAGTTTTGCTTACAAAGTCTATTTTGTCCGATACTTATATAACTACTTCTGTCCTTTTCTGGTTATTGTTTGCATGTAAAATTGTTTTCCAACCATTGACTTTCAGCCTCCTTTTGTCCCTGGGTCTAAGGTGAGTTTCTTGTAGAGAGTATATAGATGGCTCTTGTTTCCCTATTCATTCTGCCAATCTGTGTCTCTAGACTGGAGAGTTTAATCTATTAACATTCATAGTTATAACTGTCAAGGAGTTACTTATATTAGCCATATTTTCTTTAGGTTCATGTATGCCATATGCTGTTATTTCACTTTTTATCTTTTTATTTTTTCTTACCAATAATTTTCTTTCCCTCACTCTCCTCCAAATTCTCCTGTTTTTTCCTTTCAACCTGCAGAACTCCCTTTAGGATTTCTTGAAGGGCGGGTTTCTTGTTGACCAACTCTCTTAATTTGTGTTTACCTTTGACTATTTTTAACTCTCCCTCATTTTTGAACACCAGCTTTGCCGGATATGGATTCTTGACTTACAGTTGTTTTCTTTTAGCACCTTAACTATGTCATTCCACTGCCTTCTTGCCTCCATGGATTCAAAAGAGAAATCAGCACTTATTCCTATTGAGCTTCCCTTGTATGTGATGGATCTCTTTTCTCTTGCTGCTTTCAGTATTCTCTCTTTGTCTTAACCATTGGGGAATTTAATAAGTATATGCCTTGAGGTAGGCCTGTTAGGATTTATACTGTCTGGGGTATGCTGCACTTGGACAGGTACATCCAAGTCCTTCAAAAGCTTTGGGAAATTTTCAGCCATTATTTCCTCAACACTCCTTCTTCCCCCTTTCCCTTCTCTTCTCCCCCAGGATGCCTATAATGCATATGTTTTTGCATTTCCTGTTGTTATTCAAATCCCTTAGTCCCTGCTGAATTTTTTCTATCTTTTTATCTCTGTTGTACTGTCTGTCTGAGTTCAGATGTACTGTCTTCAACATCACTGATTCTTTCCTCTGACTTTTCAAAATTGCTGTTTTGTTCTTCCAGTGTATTTTTGATTCCTTGCATTGTACCATTCATCACCATCAGGCCTGTTATCCTTTTATATATATATTTTTTGTTCACAGTTTCTTCAGTATGCTCCCCCAGTGTCTTCTTAATATCCTTAATCTCTTCCTTCACTTCATTAAGTTGATTTGTATTTGTTTTGACATCCTTGATTAGTTGTTCCACTTCCACATTTTGAGTCTCCTCCTCTTTTTAAATTTTTACGTTATACTAGGCCATGTCTTCCTGTCTTAGTATGGCTTGTAATTTTTTGTTGGTGTCTAGGCATCTGTTTATCTTGATGAACTTATTTGGTTCATTAGCTTCTCTTTCTACTCTAGGGCTTTATTTTGTTGTTTCTTCATGTGTGGTGAGGTTACTTTTTGACACTTGGTTCCTTCTATTGGATATCCTTGCACTTGGCTATGTTCCCTTGAAAAAAACATATTAGGACCAGAGAAAATGGAAGAGATAAGATAAAAATAATAGTAATAATAATACCAAAAATATGGAAGAGGAATCATACAAGATCTAGCAAACTAAGTAAATGTAAGTAAAAAAAAATCATAAAAAATATAAAGGAACAAGAAAAAGAGAGAATAGATCAAAATAATACAAGGAATAAAGTAGAGAGAGAAAAAAACTGGAAACAAAATAGGGAGAAAAAAATAGAATGAATTAAAAGGCTGGACACATGAGAAGAGAATAGAAGGGGGAAAAAAAGTAGAAAGAGAAAAAGATAAAATGAATACCAAATAAGAAGTGGTGGAATGAAAGAAAAGCAACAGAAGTCAAAAGATAGAAAAATGAAGGAAAAAGAAATAAAGTAGGTTGAAAAAATAAATAAAAGGGAAAAAAAGGACACAATGAAAGTAAAAAGGAACAAACAAGAAACAAAACAGCAACAAAGAAACAACCCAGGAAAAACGGCTTTCCCTCTCAGGCCCCCAAGGACCTTTTCAGGCTGCTGGTACTTATCAATTAATTACCTTGCTGCCTGCCCTGTGCTGGTGATGTTTTAATGAATAAAATAAAGGAAAAAGAAAAAAAATCCCCAAAAACCGTAAAACAAAACAATAGAAAAATTGCTCTGTAAGTTCACTGTCATAAGGTGCTAGCTGTGTGCCTTATCTCTCCCTGGATCGCTTCTCTTAGAAGGTACTAGGATTTGAACCAGGGACCTTTTACATGCAAGGCAGGAGTTTCCCCTCTGTGCTACAGTGGCTCTATAAACTAAATAGGCTTCTGAAAGCTTATCTGAATCTTCCTGCCCCCGTTTCCCTTAGGAGAGTTGGACTTCTACCAGTTTTCAGGGACGGGGCTAGTTAGTTTCCTGTCTCTGCCCCCTCCCTGACCAAGTTCCTCTCTCCCAGGGCTGCTGGGTATGACAGCCTGTCTGAGCATATACCCCTTCCCCTCTCCCTGGGGCCAATTCAGTGCTGGCTGGAATCCTCCCTGAGATTCAAAGGGGGCTCAGATGGCCAATCCCACTGAAAGGAAACCACTCTCCACCCTTTACCAGACCCCTTTTCCTCCCAGGGAATGCTCCCTCATACTCACATGGCTGGTGAGAATGAGGGATTCCATGGAGGATGGGGCTTATCTGCCTGCCCTTTCCAGCCACAGGGGTAAGCAACTAACAGTTTTCCCTTGGGCTCTTTGTCTCTTTGTTCTGCTCCCCCCTTATGATGCCCTGCAGCCTCCTGCTCTATGGATTCCCAAAACTGCCCACTTGGGTAGGTTTTTGCCTCTTCTCTGCTATTTTTTGTGTAAGAGGTGAGCAGTGCCTCCCTACATCAACACCATTTTTCCCGGAACTCCTGGTCTTGGCTTTTATGTTTAGGTCTTTGATCCATTTTGAGTTGATTCTTGAATGGAGTTATGAATATCCAGTTTTCCTAGTACCATTTGTTGGCTAGACTGTTTTTCCCAGTAAAGTAGACTTGGTAGGCTTGTCAAAAACAAGTTGACCATAGAGGTGAGGGTGTATTTCTGAACTCTGAATTCTATTATATTGATCAATGTGTCTATCTTTATGCCAAAACCATGCTGTTTTTACCACTGTATCTTTGTAGTATGTTTCAAGGCCAGAGATTATAAGTCTTCCTACTTCTGTCTTCATTTTTTAGGATGTTTTTAGCTATTCCGGTCTTCTTTCCCTTTCAAATAAATTTGCTAATGACTTTTCTACTTCTATAAAGTATGTTGTTAGAGTTTTGATTGGGATTGCATTGAATCTATAAATCAGTGTGGGTAGGTTTGAAATTTTCACAATATTTAAGTCTTCCAGTCTATAAATACAGAATGTCTTTCTATTTGTTTAGATCTTCTTTGATTTCTTTTAACAATGTTTTGTAGTTTGCTGAGGGAAAAAAAAAATAGAACAAATTAGGTCTTTTACATATCTGGTTAAATAAATTCCTAGATATTTGTTCCTAGTGTAAATGGAATTTTTAAAAATTCTTCTCATATTGTTCCTTACTAGTGTATAGAAACAGTACTGATTTTTGCATGATGATCTTGTTTCTGGCTACTTTGATGAACTTGTTTATTAGCTCTAGTATATTTGTCATAGATATTTCAGAATTTTCTAAATATAGGATCATGCCTTCTGTGAATAGTGTTGAGTTTTACCTCTTTACCAACTTAGGTGCCTTTTATTTCTTTTTCTTGTTTAATTGCTCTAGCTGAAACTTCTAGCACAGTGTTGAATAACAGTGGTGACATTGGGCATCCTTGGCTTGTTCCAGGTTCTAAAGGGATAGCTTTCAACCTTTCCCCATTGAGTACAATGTTGGCTTTGGGTTTTACATTTATGCCTTTTATTATGCTGAGGAATTTTCTTTCTATTGCTATCTTTCAAATTGTTCTTATAAAGAAAGGATGCTGGATTTTGTCAAATGCCTTTTCTGCATTGATCAAGATGATTGTGTAGATTTTTTCCTTCGGTTTAATATATTGTATTATGTTAGATTTTCTTGTGTTGAACCACACATGCATAGCAGGAATAAAACCCATTTGATTGTGTGTAAAATTCTTTTAATATGCTGTTGGGTTCTCTTTGCAAGTATTTTGTTGAGAATTTTTGCATCTATGTAAAATTTTTTATCTTTTAGGAGATTGTTCTTTAATTTCCTTTTCATGTAGTATCTTTTTCTTACTCTGGTATTAGGGTGATGTTGGCTTCATATAAGGTGTTAGGTAATTTTCCCTACTCTTCAGTTTTTGCAAGAGTTCAAACAAGATTTGTGTTAAGTCTTTGCAAAATGCTTGGGTAGAATTCACCTGGAAGCCCATCTGGTCCTGGACTTTTCTTTGTTGGGAATTTTTAACATTTTATTTATTTTTTATTTTTAGGAGGTACCAGGATTGAACCAAAGACCTCGTGTGTGGGAAGGAGGTGCCCAACCACTGAACTATATCCGCTCCCTGTTGAGAGTTTGTGTTTCCATTTGTTTGTTTTTTTGGAGGTACTAGGGATCGAACCTGGGACCTTATACACAGGAAGCAGGCACTCAGTCACTTCATCTACATCCGCTTCGCTGTTGGGAGATTTTTGGTGACTCATTCACTATCTTTATTTAAATGTGATTGGTTTCTTATAGAGTCAATGTAAGTTGTTTGTGCATTTCTAGGAATTTGTCCATTTTATTTAGGTTCTCTAATTTGTTGGCATACAGTTTCTCATAATATCCTCTTATGATCCTTTTTATTTCTGTGGGGTCAGTGATAATGTTCCGCCTTTCATTTCTGATTTTATTGTTTGCATCTTCCCTTTTTTTTTCTTTGTTAGCCTAGCTAAGTGTTTGCCAATTTTATTGATCTTCTCAAAGAACCAGCTTTTGGTTTTGTTCATTTTCTCTATTTTTTTTTTCTCAATTGATTTATTTGTGCTCTAATCTTTGTTATTCTTTCTTTCTGCTTGTTTTGGGATTGGTTTGCTGTTATTTTTATAGTTATTCCAGGTGTTCAGTTAGGTCTTTTTTTAGGTCTTTCTTCTTTTTAAATATAGGCATTTAGGGGTAAAAGTTTCCTCTCAGCACTGCTTTCACGGTAGTTCATGAGTTTCGATAAGTTGTGTCCTCATTTTTATTCATCTTGAGATACTTACAATTTCTTCTTTGACCCACTGATTGTTTAGGAGTGTGTTGTTTATTCTCCACACATTGCGAATTTTCCCCTTTCCCACCTATTGTTGATTTCCAGCTTCATTTCATTATGATCTGAAAAGATGCTTTGTATAAATTCAGTATTTTTATATTTACTGGGACCTACTTTGTGATCCAACTTGTGGTCTGTCCTGGAGAAAGATGCATGAGCAGTTGAGAAGAATGTATAACCTGCTGATTTGGGGGTGCAGTGTTCGGTATATGTCTGTTAAGTCTGTCACATTTCCCATATTGTTCAAGTTATCTATTTCATTATTGATCTTTTATTTCTTCTATTGATGTGAGTGGTATGCCGAAGTCTCCAACTATTATTGTAGAGACATTTATTTCTCCTTTCTGTTTTTCCAGAATTTTCCTCATGTATTTTGGGGCACCCTGGTTAGGTGCATATATATTTATGACTATTACTCCTTCCTGGTGGATTGTCCCTTTTATTAAAATATAATGACCTTTTGTGTCTCTTATAAATTTTTTGCATTTAAAGTCTGTTTTGTCTGATATTAGTATAAACTACCCCTGCTGTTTTTTGGTTACTGTTTGTGTGAAATATCTTTTTACAACCTTTCACTTTCAGTCCCTGGGTCTAAGATGAGTTTCTTAGAGACAGCATATGTATGGCTCGTTTTTAAAAAAAATCCATTCTGTCAGCCTATATCTTTTGATTGGGAAGTTCAGTCTTTTCATATTCAATGATATTACTGTAAATGCTTTATTAACTTCCACTATTTTATTCTTTGGCTTTCATATGTCATATTTTATTTTCATCAGTCCATTTACCCTGTTGTTTAGTTATCCTTTCTGATAGTCTTTTCTTCTACAGTCTGCACCAAGTCTCTCCTGTCTTTTCCTTTCCGCTACAGAAGTCCCTTTAATGCTTCCTGCAGAGCTGGATTCCTGTTTACCAACTCTCATAGTTTCTTTTATTCCTTAATATTTTCAACTCATCTTCCTATTTGAAGGACAGTTTTTCTAGATAAAGAGTTCTTGGCTGGTAATCTTTCTCTTTTAGGATCTTAATTATATCATACCACTTTCTTCTCACCTCATGGTTTCTGATGAGAAAGCCACAGTAAATCTTACTGATCTTCCATTTTGTGATTGTTTGCTTTTCCCTTGATGCTTTCAGAATGTTCTCTTTATCTTTGGCCTTTGACATTCTGAGTAGTATGTGTCTCAGAGTGGGTCTGTTCAGATGTGTTTTGATTGGAGTATGCAGTGATTCTTGGACATGTAAATTCATTTCTTTCATATGTTTGGGGAAATTGTCAGCCATTATTTCCTCAAATACTCTTTCTGCCCCTTTTTCCTTCTCTTTTCTTTGTGGACCTCCCAAGATAGGTGCATTGTTGCACTTCATGTTATCATTCAACTCCCTGAGCCCCTTCTCAATTTTTTCCATTATTTTCTCTCTCTATTCTTCTCTCTCAATTTCAGCTCTTCAGTCTTCTACCTCACTGATTTTTCTATGATTTTGAATCTGCTGTTGTATGCCTTTCATGTGTTTTCGATCTCACCTATTGTGTCTTTCATTCCCATAAGTTGTTATTTTTCTATTCAAGTTTTCAAATTCTTCTTTGTGCTTGCTCAATGTATTCTTTTTGTGTGTATATGTGTTTTTTTGTGTATATGTTTTGTTTTTTCTAAAAGATAGTTACATTACATAAATGTTATACAAAAAATATAGGAATTCCATATGCCCCACTCCCCAAACCTCCCACACCCTCCCAAATAAGTATCCTTCATTATTGTGGCACATTCATTGCAATTGATAAATGCATCCTGGGGCATTGCCACTGAGCATGGACTATAGTTCACATTATAGTCTACACAGAATTGTGTGGGAGAGCACACAGTTCTGCATGTTATGTGACAGTATAAAATGGCCTATATATGTTGATGCATTGTCATTCAGGACGATTCCTAAGTCCTGAAAAAGCCTCTGTATTACAACTGTTTTTCTCTCTTCCTGCCCCCAGAGTCTCCAGTGGCCACTGGTTCCACATCAATGTTGTAATTTCTTCCAATGCTAGAATCACAGTATGTCTATAGTAGAATACCAGTAAGTCCACACTTGTCCATAGTTCTTTCCCCATTCCTGAGGATTCTGGGACAGTGATGTCCACTCCACCTCTAAATGAGAGGGGGCTTGTATCCCATGGGGAAGATGGATAGGACTCTCTTGTTTGCAGTTGTTGGTTCTCTTGTTTCCTTGGTATGGTGGTTGTCAATCCTCATCTCCTTGTTTGTTGGCCTGGGTGAGTCCAATGAGCTGTAGAGTAGGTGTTGCAACTCTGCTGAGGTTCCGGGCCCAGCTGGCACACAGGCAGCCAAGACTCAAGTCTCTTGGATGTACACCTACAAACTCCAGCACCAAGTCTAGGTTTAAATACAAAGGGCAGATGAACAATGTGTAGGGAAGACATAATTGAGTCCAACATTGTCACTCTCAAGAGCACAAACTCCAAAGTAGGGCCCACTGGCAAGGCACTAAACTCCAGAGCTATCTGCCCTGACCATAGGGCCTGAGTGTCTCCAGAGCCCTCAGGAGCCCCACTATTTGGGGTACTATCCACTTTGGCAGTCTATGAGTCTATGAGTTCCTGCTGAGATATTCATAAGCGTTACCTCTGGAATGACCTCCCGACTCACTTTGAAGTCTCTTAGCCATATGAACTCGTTTGTCTTTACCTTTTCCCCCTTTAATTCGAGGACTTTTTTCCAGTTGCATTGCTAGTTGGTGCTTGGTAGTAATCACTCGGTGCCAGGGAGGCTCATCCCCGGGAGTCATGTCCCATGTTGGGGGTAAGGTAATTCATTTATATGCTGAGTTTGGCTTAGAAAGAGGCCACATTTAAGTAACAAGGAGGTTCTCAGGAGGCAACTTTTAGGCACCCCACAACAATAGGCTAAGTTTCAATTTCAACAACAAAGGCTCATAAGCATAGCCATCAATATCAAGGGCCCATCAGTGGATCATCCTCCTTCACCAGTCATTGCCCCTGCACTTGGGGGACTGTTGCAGCTCCATTAGAGAATATGGCAGAGCTCTCTAGGATGGGAATTCAGTATTCTCTCAGTTATTGTGTGAGTCTCCATACACTGTGACAATACCCCATGAACATCTGAACATATTTATAAACATTTTATGTATGCCCAGGTAAACTACCTTCCATGTGTTCCCCATCAGTGGCGCCTCACATCGTTGATCCTCCCCTGCCCCAGTTGTAACCGTTCTGTGATCCAGAGCTTTTTAAAAAATGAAGCCAATAAAACAGCCAAATACAATTAATAGGAAAATGAAATAATAACGATAGGTTTAAATATAAGAAATAAAGTGCATAAAAGTCTAAAAAAAAATTAAAAATTAAATTAAATTAAAAGATTGGCACTTTGCCTTTCATCACTGTAATATCTGGTGTTCTTTACGTACAGTGATATTTACTTCCATTTATTCCCCCAGTGTCTTACTCTTTTTCATTTTGTTTTCAAAAAAAGTTTTAGGTCTCAGTAAAGTCACACACGGAATTCAGGGAACTCTGCCTTTTCCCCCTTCCCTTATTTATACCTTTTTATATGTGGATGGTACCTTTGTTATCAATGATATACAAATAGTGATACATAACTACTAATCAAAGTAAATGGTTTACATTACAGTTTACATTTTAAACCGTACACTTTTATAAATTTTGGTGATATTTAACATGTCCTGTGTCCATCACTGCAAGGTCATGTAGAACACTTCCATTGCCCAATAAATACCCCCTGTTCCATCTATTTTATTCCTCCCTCCCCCTCCCCTCGGGCCCACCGAAACCCCCCGGCTTCACTCCTTAGATGACAAGATTCATAGTTACTTGCAGCAACACTGAGATCTTGACACATTGTTTGACACCCCCTATTAGGAACCACCTATGCTCTTGAGAGACTCTCACCCCTCTGTTTGTGAGCATATTGGTCTTCCCCAGGATGGGAGTCCAAACCCTTCCCGCTCATTATGTGGGTCTGCACCCAATGTTACAAAACATTATGACAAAATGATCACTCACAATCTCCCTAGAAGCCTGCTCCAGTTGTGCTCTGTCCCAAATGCCCCCCCCCCATCCAACACCTTAAACCAGCAACCCTTCCTTGTCATATTGCCATAAGAGCATTCCCAACTTTGTACTTTCAACCACGTTCCCTCCAATCCCCAGTGTTCACGTGGTCCCTCTCCCAACCTCTCCCAACCCTCACCCATTTCCCTGGACCTTTCCTACCCACCCTTCCCAATCTACCCATCTGAACCGCCCAACCCGATAGTATCACTACCCTTCTGTCGTATCCCTTCAATGCCCAACTACACACTTCCACCTTATCAGAGATTATGCCCTTATGGGCGTTTGCTCACAACCTTCATCTCCCATTCTGTTTCCTGTAAACCTATATTCCAGACAATAGCTCTCTGAATCTGCTCAATTTGCTTAATTCATATCAGTGAGGTCATGTATCATTTGTCCTTCAGTGCCTGGCTTGCTTCACTCAACATATGGTCCTCAAGATTCATCCATGTTATCCCATATGTTAGCACTGTATTTCTTCTTACAGCTAAGTAATATTCCATTGTATGTATGTACCACATTTTGTTTATCCATTCATCTGTTGATGGGCATTTGTGTTGATTCCAACTTTTGGCAATAGTGAATAATGCCTCTCTGAACTTTGGTGTGCATATATCTGTTCATGTCTTTGCTTTAAGCCTTCCGGGTATATTCCCAGCAGTGGAATTGTTGGTTCATATGGCAGTTCTATACTTAGTTTTTTGAGGAACTGCCAAACTGTCCTCCACAACGGCTGGACCATTCTACAGTCCCATCAGCAGTAGATAAATGTTCCCATTCCTCCATATCCTCACCAACACTTATAGTCCTCTTTTTTTTAATAGCCACCAGTCTAATAGGTGTAAAATGGTATCTTATTGTAGTTTTGATTTACATTTCCCTAATAGCTAGTGATAATGAGCATCTTTTCATGTGCTTTTTAGCCATTAGTATTTCTTCCTTGGAGAAGTGTATTTTCAGGTCCCTTGCCCATTTTTTAAATGGGTTGTTTGTCTTTTTTTTTTTCCCCCTAGGCGTAGGATTTCTTTATATATATTCTATCAGATATATGGTTGCCAAATATTTTCTCCTATTGGGTAGGCTGCCTTTTTATTTCTTGATAATGTCCTTTGAGGTGCAAACATTTTTAATTTTCAGGCAATCCCATTTATCTATTTTTTCTTACACTGCTCATGCTTTGGGTGTGAAGTTCATGAAACCCTTTCCTATCACAAGGTCCTGTAGATGCTTCCCTACAGTATCTTCCAAGGTATTTAAGGACTTGGCTCTTATAATTATATCTTTGATCCATCTTGAGTTGACTTTTGTATAAGGTGTGAGATAGTGTTCCTCTCTCATTCTTTTGGAATGGAAATCCCGTTCTCCAATCACCACTAGTTGAAGAGGCCATTCTCTCCCAGTTGAGTGGGCTTGGTGACCTTCTCAAATATTAGATGACTGTATATGCACGTATCTATATCAGAACTCTCAATTCAGTTCCGTTGGTCACTATGTCTATCCTTGTGCCAATACCATGCAGTTTTGACCAGTGTAGCTTTGTAGTGTTTTTTAAAGTCAGGTAGAGTGATTCCTCCAGTTTCATTTTTCTTTTTCAATATGTCTTTGGGTATTTGAGGCCTCTTACCCTTCCAAATAAATTTTGTAGTTAGTTTTTCCAATTCAGTAAAAAATGCTGTTTGATTTTTATTGAAATTGCATTAAATCTGTAGATTAGTTTGGGTAGGATAGACATCTTGATGATGTTTAGTCTTCCTATGCATGAACAGGGAATATTCTTCCATTTATTTAAGTCTTCTTTGATTTCCTTTAACAGTGTTGTGTAGTTTTTGGTGTATAAGTCATTTACATCTTTAGTTAAATTTATTCCTAGGTATTCGATTCTTTTACTTACTATTGTAAATGATTTTTTTCCCCTTGATTTTCTTCTCAGATTGCTCGTTATTGGTGTACAGAAATGCTACTGATTTTTGAGGATTGATCTTATAGCCTGTGAATTTACTGAACTCATTTATAAGTTCTAGAAGCTTTGTTGTAGATTTCTCAGGGCTTTCTCTGTATAGGATCATGTCATCTGCAAATAGTGAAGTTTTTAGTTCTTCCTTAACACTGTGGATGCCTTTTATATCTTTTTCTTGCCTCAATGCTTGAGCAAGTAGTTCTAAGACAATGTTAAATTGGAGTGGTGATAGTGGGCATCCTTGTCTTGTTCCCGATCTTAGAGGGAAATCTTTTAGGATTTCACCATTGTATATGATGTTAGTTGTGGATTTTTCATATATACCTTTTATCATATTCAGGAAGTTTCCTTATAATCCTATCTTTTGCACTGTTTTTATCAGGAAAGGGTGCTGTATTTTGTCGAATGCTTTTTCTGTATCTATAGACATGATCATGTGATTTTTTTCTTTGATATGTTTATGTGGTGTATTACATTGATTGAGTTTCTTATGTTGAACCATCCTTGCATACCTGGGATGAAACCCACTTGGTATTGATGTATAATTTGTTTGATGTGTAGTTGAATACAATTAGCAAGTATTTTGTTGAGGATTTTAGCATCTAGGTTCATTAGACTGATTGCTCTGTAATTTTTGGCGTCTTTTTGGCTTTGGCATTAGGGTAATGTTGGCGTCATAGAATGAGTTAATGCAATGTTCCTTCTACTTCTATTTTTTGGAACAGTTTAAGCGGGATTGGTGTTAGTTCTTTCTGGGGTGTTTGATAGAATTCATCTGTGAAGCCATCTGGTCCTGGGCTCTTCTTAGTTGGGAGGTTTTTGATGACTGATTCTATCTCTTTACTTGTAATTGGTCTGTTGAGTTCCTCGATTCCTTCTTTCCTCAATGTAGGCTGCTTGTGAGTTTCTAGGAATTAGTCCATATCCTCTAAATTATCCTTCTTGTTGGCATATAAGTTTTCAATGTATCCTCTTATGATACTCTTTATTTCTGTGGGGTCAGTGGTTATATCACCTTCCTCATTTCTTATTTTGTGTATTTGCATCTGCTCTCTCTTTTTCTTTATTAGTCTGGCTAAGCATTTGTCAATTTTGTTGAGCTTCTCAAAGAACCAGCTTTTGCTTTGTTTATTTTTTCTAGTCCTATCTTATTTTCTGTTCCATTTAGTTCTGCTCTAATCTTTGTTATTTCCTTCTTCCTACTTCCTTTGGAATTAGTTTGTTGTTATTTTTCTAATTCTTCCAGTTGTGCAGTGAGGTCTTCAATTTTAGCTCTTTCTTCTTTTTTGATATATGCATCTATACCTATGAATTTCCCTCTCAGTACAGCTTTCGCTGCATCCCATAGGTTTTGATATGTTGTGTTGTCATTTTCATTCATTTCAAGGTAGTTATTTATTTTGAGATTTCCTCCTTGACTCACTGTTTGTTAAGAATGTGTTGTTTAACATCCATATCTTTGTGTCTAATCTGGTTCTCTGGCCCTTAACTGATTTCCAGTTTCATTCCATTGTGGTCAGAGAAATTACTTTGTATTATCTCAATCTTTCTGAATTCATTGAGAATTTTTCCATGACCAGCATGTGGTCTATCTTGGAGTATGATCCATGTGCACTCAAGAAGAATGTATATCCCACTGTATTTGGGTGTAGTGTTCTGTATATGTCTATTAGATCCAGATCCACTAATGTATTTTTCATATATTTGAAATATTTCAAATATTTGTTTCTTTATTGATTCTCTTTTGAGATGTTCTTTCAAATGGTGATATTGGTGTATTAAAGTCCCCCACTATTATTATAGAGGCATCTATTTCTTTACTTATTTTTTCCAGTGTTTGCCTCATGTATTTTGATGCACCCAGGTTAGGTGCATAAAACTTAATGATTGTTCTTTCTTCTTGAAAGATTACCTCTTTTACTAATATATAGTGTCTTTGTCTCTTTTTTTTTTTTTTTTTTTTTTTTAATTTTTATTTATTTATTCATTTATCCCCCCCTTGCTGCTTGTGCTCGCTGGGTCAGCTAACCAGGCCGTGCGGGTGGGCTTGCCTTCACCAGGAGGCCCCGGGAACCGAACCCGGGGCCTCCCATATGGTAAACGGGAGCCCTACTGATTGAGGCACAGCCGCTTCCCTGTCTTTGTCTCTTAAAATAGTTTTGCATTTAAAGTCTATTTTGTCCAATATTAGTATAACTACTCCCACCCTTTCTTTGTTATTGTTTGCTTGTAAAATTGTTTTCCAGCCATTCATTTTCATCCTCCTTAAATCCCTGGGTCTAAGGTGGGTGTCTTGTAGACAACATATAGATGGGTCATATTTCCTTATCCATTCTGGCAATCTGTGTATCTTGACTGGTGAGTTTAATCCATTAATATTCCGGGTTATTTCTCTCAAGGAATTTCTTGCATCAGCCATATTTTCTTTGAATTTATGTATGTCATATGTTGTTTTTATTTCTCTTTTTGTCTTTTTCATTGTTCTTACACTCTCCTTCAACTCTCTCTTTCCTGTACTGTTTTTTCCTTTCGACCTGTAGAACTTCCTTTAGTATTTCTTGAAGAGCAGGTTTCTTATTGGCATACTCTCTTAATTTATTTTTATCTGTGAATATTTTGAACTCTCCATCATTTTTGAATGCCAGCTTTGCTGGATAGAGAATTCATGGCTGGAAGTTTTTTTCTTTGAGTACCTTGACTATGTCATACCACTGTCTTCTTGCCTCCATGGTCTCAGATGAGAAATCAGCACTTAATCTTATTGAGCTTCGCTTGTATGTGATAGTTCTCTTTTCTCTTGCTGTCTTGAGTATTTTCTCTTTGTCTTGAGCATTGGACATTTTGACAAGTATATGTCTTGGAGTAGGCCTGTTGTGATTTACACTGTTTGGGTTGTGCTGTGCTTCCTGGACATGTACGTCCATCTCCCTCAGTAGGGTTGGGAAGTTTTCAGCCATTATTTCCTTCAACACCCCTTCTGTTCACTTTTGCTTCTCTTCTCCCTCTGGGATGCTTATAATGAGTATGTTTGTGCCTTTTGTGTTGTCGTTTAAGTCCCTAAGTCCCTGCTGGATTTTTTCTATCTTTTTATCTATCTGTTCTACCATCTGTTTGATTTCAGATGTACTGTCTTCCACATCACTAATTCTTTCTTCTGCCTGTTCAAATCTGCTGTTATGTGAATCCAGCGTCTTTTTTATTTCTTGGATTGTTCCATTGATCACCATCATATCTGTTATATTTTCATGTATGTTTACAATTTCTTCAGTATTTTCTCCCAGTGTCTTCTTAATGTCCTAAATCTCTTCCTTCACTTCATTAAGTTTGTCCATGATATTTGTTTGGACAGCTTTGATTAGTTGTTCGATGTTCTGCATCTCTTCCTGGTTTTTAGTTTGTTCATTAGACTGGTCTATGTCTTCCTCTTTCTTTGTATGGTTCATAATTTTTTGTTGCCCTCTGGTTATCATTTATCTAGATGGGTTTATTCAGTTGATTAGCTTCTCTCTCTGCTCTTGAGTTTTGTTTAGCTGCTGGCTTTGTGTGTGTGTTAAGTATTCTCTTTGACACTTTGTTCTTCTTGTTCTATTCCTTGCTTTTTTCTATGTTCCCTTGAAGGAAAAAGATTAGGGCTAGAGAAATCAAAAGAGGTAAGAAAAGAAAAATGATAATAGAAATAATAAGCGTTAAAAGAGGAGCCATAATAAGACTTAGTAAAATGAATATTTGAATCATGTAAGCAGCGTAGAGTAATAGGAATAAAAAAGTGGAGTACCTACAGTGGAATGGGAAACCGAATAAAGAAAAAATATAGAATGATTTAAAAGGCCAGAATGATGAGGAGAGAGAGAAAGAGAAAAGAAAGAATAGAAAGAAAAAAGTTAGTAAAAAAAAAGAAAGCAGAATAGACAAGATAGGAATCAAAACCAGTAATGTTGAGGAATAATAAAAAAATATGGAATGTAAGCACTATAACAGAAAGCAGAAGATAGAAAGATGAAGGAAGGAAAAGACATAGCATTGGTAGACAAAACCAGTATACACAGAAAATCGGAATTCAAGGAAGGAGAAACACAGCAAAAAAGAAACAAGCTAGTACCACCTAATTTTTTAAAAGTGGGGCGGGGGGAAAAGGAAAGAAACAAAACAACAACAACAAAAACACACAAGCAAGCAAAGAAAGCCAAGGAAGAGCAGCATTCCTTCTTGGGCCCTTGTGGAGTCTCTTAGGCTGTCTGTGTTCATCAATCAATTACCCTGCAAGCTTCTCTCTGCAGGTTTTCAGGCGGTTTTAGTAAATATACTAAGTTAATTTTTTTTAAGTAACTTTTTTTTTGGAAAAATAAGGGACCCAAAAGAAGCAAGTGCAAAAATAATGTCTGTGTTTTCCCTGTTCTACGGTATCAGCTGGATGTTAGATATCCCTGTGGATCACCACTCTTAGAGGAGTCAGGAATCAAACCAGGGACCTCATACATTCAAAGCAGAGATTCCCTCCAACTGGGTCAGCCAGCTCTTTAGAAAGCTATTCAATCACTTTCCCCTGGGCAGGTTTTACTCTCCTAGCGCAGTAGGATTCAGCAGGCTGGATGAGCAGATCCCCACCTCCACTCTCCTGGTCAAGTTGAGTTCCCTTTTGAAATTTAAATGGAACCCTGATGACTGGGTACTCAGCACTGAAGTGATTTTTCCAGCCTCTTCTAAACCACCCCCTCTTCCCAGAGGGCCCTAAATAGGCTCTTAGAAACTTATTGAGCACTTCCCACAGCCTGACTCCCTTAGGGGAGTTGAAATTCTGATAGTCCTTAGTGCAGAACTATTAAATTGACTGGCTCCGCCCTCTCTCAGGCCAAGCCTCTGTATCCCAAGGTGGTTAGGTGAATCAGGCTTCCTCAGCAAATTCACCTCTCCCCTCATCCTGGTGCCACTTCGAGCTGGTTTGTGTGTTCCCCAAAGCTCTAAGGGGGTCCAGGCAACCAAACCCACAGAAAGGAAACCCCTCTCCACCCCTTGTTAGAACCCTCCCACTCTCGGAGAATGCTCCCTCTCGCTGGGTGGCCGGGGAGTCGGGGCTCACCCTAACTCTTTGTCCTTAGGGTGGGGCTTAGCCCTGTGATTTCCACAGGGTAAAAACTCAAGGTTTTATCTTGAGCAATCTATCTCCCTGTCCAGCTCCCTCCAGATTGATGTCCGAAAGGCTCCTGCTCCGAGGGCTCCCAGAACAGCTCACTCGGGCTGGATCCTGTCCCCAATCAGCCGTCTTTTGCGAGAGAGATGGGGAGTGCCCACTTAAACTGACACCATCTTGCCCCTAATCGAGAAATTTTCTTTTATCCCAGCTGTCTTCTTTAACTTTGTGTTTTAATCCCATTCCTTCAAGTGGTGTCATGAATTTTATACCATTATTTATAAATTACATACTTTATCTTAAACTACTTTCCTCTCAGTCTGATCCATCCTCTTAGATTTTAAACGGGTTCTCAAATCTGCCATTCTGAAATTGAAAGAAAACCTTAAAAACACTTTTGAAATTTTATTTCCAGCTGATCTCTCATCTCCTGTTCAATGCAAATTGGGCCAGAGTGCATTCATCATTTCTATTCACCCCACCCAATTATCACCCTGAGGTTTTATTCCTATTAATTCGTGGACATTGGTCTTAGTGACAAGAATATTTTCATCAGTATAACAATCTCATAAGATTTTGTCAGCCTTTTTCTTATTTCTTCTTCAGCAAAATATGATTAGTTTCTTAACACTCAAAATCTGGGTAAGAAGTTCTTAACTTAAGGGTATATAGGGGGAAGCAGATTTGGCTCAAGCAATTGAACTCCCACCTACCACATGGGAGGTCTTCGGTTTGGTGCTAACCCAACAGGCTGGCGTGGCAAGCTGATGTAACAAGAGGCACAAGGATGAAGACATAATGAGAGACCCACAACAAAGGAGGGAGTGGAGGTGCCTCAAGCGATTAGGCACTTCCTTCCCATATGAGAGGCCCTGGGTTTGGTTCCCAGTGCCTCCTAAAGGGAATACGAGCACACAACGAACATACAGCAAACGCAAACAATGAAGGGATGGAGAGAAAGAAATAAAATAAATCTTTAAAAAAAAAAAGGGGGTATATAGGTCAACAATCTCTATGTTCATCCAGTCCATCCCCTGTGCCACTTGAAACTCTTTATATGTTCAGGGAGCATTCCTCAGGATTGCAGGTGTCCTCTCTTCCTGTAGGAATCTTCTAAGAAAAAGCTTATTGACACCATAAAGCCACTGTTTTGCAGATGGTCTTGGGGTACAGCAGATACTCATTATCTCCTATCTCGTTCATTCTCCATTTCCCTCACTCTCACATAGACCCTCTGCTAGTCTCAGGAGCTTAAAAGTTGCCAGATCATGAACTCTCATGAGTCTCATTTCCTAGTCATAATGTCCTTCTTAGGCAGGGTTTGCTGTTCTTGTCCATTTATTAATACAGTCTGGCAGGAGAATATCAAGAGGTGCCTAAATAAATCATGTGGGTGCCAAACATATTCTTCCTTACCCATTTTATTACAGCACACCTTCCTCCTCCTGATAGGTCATATCAATCACTCTTGCTGAAACAGGGCACCCTATTATTGCCTGTCAGTCCTTGAACATGAAGAGCAAGAACTGTCCAGCTGATGACCAGAACAAAGTGTTTAATGGCATTTTTCTTGGGCCTTTGTCTTTTAAATAACTATTAGAATCAGTTTTTCAACTTTGTCAGAAATTCAATGTGAATTTTGATTGGAATTTCATTATATTAATTTGATAAGTGACAAGTTAACAATATATTGAGTAATGCTATTCATGTTTGTAGAACTATATAAATTTCTAAATGTATTGCTCCTTTTTTGAATTTGAGGAGAACAATAAATGACACTTCTACCCCATTCTGTAGGTTGGTATAAACTGAGAAAGGTAAAGAGCAACAAGTAGATGAATATTAAACTTTCTGATGTTTATGTGGGATGTTATGGGAGGTGTGGGAGGTGGGGAACATGGGAATCCCTGTAATTTTTGTGTAACATTTATGTAGTCAAAGCATCTTTTAAAATATATATTAAAAAAATATCATTTATGTAAGCAAATGCACACATATGCATATATATTTATATAGCATTTTACAAATTTAAAAACTTTTTTAAAAAAGATTAAACTTTCTGATCTTCATTGCTACAGGGCATGTGAAGGAAAAGTTTTGGATACACCTACTTTCACAGCAGACACCTCAAGGGGAAAAATTTGGACACAGTGTATTGTGAGATAAATTTTTCTATGTGTAATAGAGTCACAGCAGTAGCTTTAAGATTATTTTGGAAAATTTTGATCAGTAATGTTTGATTCAAAGAAAATGAAGCTAATGACAAAATAATGCAATGAAAATTATATAAAGAAATTTGTACACAGCCAAACTTAGCAATAAATAATATTTGCATGATGATGCAAAACTGAATTAATTTAACTAATATTGTAATTATTTTGGAGGTAATGGGACTAACAAATATATGTGGAGGTGTCAGAAAGAAGTCAATCTATTGAATATTAATTGGGAAAAATGAAATTAAAAATGCATATAATGTACACTTGGATATATACAAGAAAGGTTGAAATATTTCAAAACTGTTATGTCTGTGAAACATGACTGCAAATGTAGAGCAACAGGACAGACTCCTGTTGGTTATTCTAAGCATGGTTGAATTATTCAATGTTTTAAATGAAGAATACTTTATTTTGAGCTTATAACAAAAGCAGGGTAAAGATTGGACAAGTGGAGGATTTAGCATGAAGATACCTGAAATAGGGTACCTGAAATATTACAGTACAGGCAAAGTAGTCCCTGAGTTAACCATTCTTGACAATGTATTTGTTTTGATATTAACTGAGTGAAGCAGTGGCAGAATCTTTATTGTTCTGCACAGGTTTTAAGCATGATTAAATGGGACATTGGAATGAATTCTGAACCAGTGCTGCTCATTTTACAATGTATCACGTGGGATATGAATCTTCTGGGATCTTGTTAAAATGCAGAACCTAATTTTGTAGGTCTACAGAGAACTTAGATTCTGCTCTTGTGCCAATCTCTCTGACATACTTATGGTGCAGATCCACTTACTACACACTGAGTCCTGAGGCCCTGTTTGGAGTCTCAACTCCTTAGAGAAGTTTTTCCTCAAATTTTGATGCCTATTGAAATCACCAGAGGATTTTTCAAACTGAGTACCCATTCAAACACAGGAAGAAATAAGTTCGTATCTCTGAGTGGGGCCTCGACATTATAACTTTTTTAAATTTCCAGATGAATTCACTGTGCAGAGGCATTTGAGATCCACTTCCATAGAATATGTGACACACTATGGAAAACTCCTATATTGATATGTGTAAATAGTTATCAGCACAGAAATTGCATGGATTTTTAATAAAAAGAAATGATTGTCATATATATTAGGCCAGGCTTATATTTCTCACAATATTTTTCTACTGACATTTGCAACATTATTCAGATGAAAAAAATATCCCCTAATCATAGGGAATCAAAAGTGAAATTCTTGAGATCCATTCCAATATAAATTTCAGTTTTTACTGAGAAGTCAACAAGGTCATATACTTTATGGTATGTACTTATATTTTAACTTTTTCCCATTTTTTTTCTCAATGCACTCTGATATGTTTTAAATTATCTTCCCCTAAATCCACTAACCTTGAGAGCCTGGTTCTCTCTAACTCAGTGAATCCACTGAATGCCTCTTCATCCCACAAGATTCCTCAACAAACTCCGTGATTCCCTTCTTCTAGAATTTATCTCTGTTCTGGTCTTCTAATTCACAATATTCACCTGGATTTCTCAGGCTCTACTTGTAGGTATTTGCAATCTCTTTCTGAAACTTTAATTATTTGAATCCTGTCTGATTTCATCTCACCTTTCCTTTTCTTCCTCTCTACCTACCCAATATTATTCATTTCTTTGACCTCAAATACCCTCTTTAAGTTTGTAACACGTAAACATTCCAGTCTAAATCTAATATGTACCTGAACATGAAATTCTCCACAGGAATATTTCAGAATTTCCTCATCAGTCACATAGATAGGCTTTTTCGTTTTTGGAGGTATCAAGGATTGAACCCGGGGCCTCATACATGGGAGCAGACGCTCAACCACTAAGCTACCTCCACACCCTAGATGGACTTTCAGAAGCTTGCTCATCTTTAATTATTCAAACCTTAATAAATGACCTTACCTGTCCCCAAGGCCTTGGGTAATAAAACCCTTAAGCAATTTTTGGTTTAAAATATCTGCATTTCTAAGAGTTTTCTATCTCCCAAAGTGAAATAGTTCTAGATTATTTATTCAAAGCATATTTTCTCTTAAATGATTTCTTCTAATTTAGCTTTTAAATGCCACAGATCCAGACCATTTTATTTGCTAGTATAATTTCACACCCTTGGACAGACATAGCTCATTGTTGATCTGCAACATAGACACATTTATGACAAAAATATAGCATGTCTTGCCTCAAGAATGTGTGACTAGCCTATAATCTCATAGAACTATATAAGGAAATTTCCTAAAATGCATGCTAATCAAATAATACAAAATACAACTTTAAAATTTTCAGAACAGTGAATTGAAAAATGAGGAAGAAAAACATTAATCAAATGCCTGTACCTAAAATGAAAATACATTGTTTGGTTTTGCTTTTGAAATAATTTTTCTTTGATATGTCAAAATATTCCTGAAACATGTTCATCGTTTCAAAGTTTAAAAATAGTGCTAAAAAATAAAATAAAATAGTGCTGACTATAAGAATCTGGGGTGATTGGGAAGTTCTAGTAATGGATGTTGGTAATGGTAGCACAACATTTTCTATGCAATTAATCTCACTGAATTCTGTGCTAGGTAGTGTTTGAGATGGGAAACTTTATGTTGTATATATGTTTCCACAACTTAATAAAAAAGAGAAACTAAAAAGACAGTGACAGTTAAATGCAGTACATGATTCTGATTGGATTTTAATTTTAAAAGTGTACATTCTTTTCATAGGGAAACAAATTATAAAATTAGATTATTTATTCTGGGAATTCCTAATATTTTGAGCCTTATAAGATTCTTAGAACATCCGCAAAATCTGACATGAAGAGACATGGAATGGTATTTCCTTTGCTCAGTAGTAAAATATGCACATAATCAAAACAATGAAAGTGTTTTTCTTTGAATATATATTTTCATCACAAACATTTTTACTTATATACAATACACTGATGCCTACATCCTGAGAGAATGTTATCTAATTTGAGGTTAAAGACTATTAAATTTACGCCCTGAGTAATGTGTCTTCACTGTCATCTGAATTACTCAAGGTTTGTCTTGGTTGACACTATCTGAATTACTCAAGGTTAGTGTCAAGGTTGACACTATCAACTGCATAAAAATAGAGTCCTTCAAAAAATTATCATTTTTCTAGAAAAAAAGAAGCTGAGCACTGATATGTGGTGAAAGCATCATCAGTCAGTCTCAGTGTCCTTACATTTTTGGTCTGGTTGAGTTGTGGTAAGGAAGAGAATTTTAACCACAAGGGGTAGTCTGTATTTATGTTGTAAATGATTTTGTTAATCAGAATGCAATTGTTGGATTTGACTGGAGGCATTCAGGCCCAGGCCATCTGAGGTCAAGTTAGGTTACTGTGGACAAACAGTTCCTCTGAAGTCATAATTCACTAGTATTTTGCAGAGAAACTTCCCTAAAATATGCAGAGAATAATTTTATGTAGTTATACCAGTAGGAGGGACAGATAAACAAACAAATAAATAAATGTATAATGACAAATTATAAGAGTAACCTGAAGGAAAGGAACTCTGTTTTGACCTGGATCATCTTAGTCATGTTCTATGTCCATGCAGTCACGGACAAGGCAGGTAATTCCAGTCACTCCTATTGCAGACATTTATGGTAAATACTCAGTAGGGCATGAGAAATATTCTCAGTATCTATTGAAATGAATATGTGTGGATTATACTGGATGGTAAACATGAGGGGAATTAGAGGCTGATGTTTGAATAGTGGCTTCATTTCTGTGAAGCTACTTGTTTGGTAGGAGAACCAGGGCAGGCAGCATAATTGTGTGAGCAAACCATATGAAAAGATTTTGACAATAGGGTGGGGACTCTGATTCTCAAAACAAGAGGTGGTATTCCTTGTATAACCCAGGTGTAAGGCTTAAGGAATTTGAACTGGAGAGAGAGGCAGAAAAAAATTAAAATTCTGACTTTTTCTAGTCATGGAATTTTTAACTACTAAAGATTTCTGAGCCTCTGTTCATTTTACTTATTAAATAGGTAACTTAGCCTTAGCAGGGTTACTTTGAAGATTAAATAACCAAATATGTAAATTTTCAATCACATTGAATACAACTTTGTTTTTCTGGGGTCAGGTACAAATGGGTAAGTTAATCTGACTTCTGTTTCTGACAATATAATTATTTATCTGTGAAATGCATGTGCTTATTAACAGTATTTTAGGGGAGAATTTACAGTATAGAAGAACCTTTACATCTATAAATTGTGGAATGCAGGATTGTTACAGCTGAGGTTAAGTAATATAGGGTAAGATGTCAGCTGCCACAAAATATATTTAGAAAATACATTTTCTCCCAAATTCTTCATTCTATTTTATCTGAGCCTCTTAGTCTATGGGGATTTTGAGACAGTAGACCCATGTACTTCTACTACTTTCTGATGCATGGGATTTTCAGAACTAGATTTGTGTGATGGGAGGCATTGATCTCTCCAAAGGAACAAGACTCTGAATTGATAAACCTCATAATGAAATACATTTTTCAGTATTATGGGTGATATTCAAGTACAGCGAGAGGAGATCTAGAACTCAGTGTTGAGAGAGTAATATTGTTAAGACATCCCATGTGGAAGAACCAAGATGACTTAGGGTAAGTATACTCAGAAGGGAAGGTACAAGGTAGAGGAAGAAGGGAGTGATTGTCCAGTGAGCTGGGATGGATGTTTCAAAAAGCCAGGAATACGCATATCTGAGAAATTCTAGAGTGGTTTCTCTGTAGGTAGAGGCTCAATGTTTTGAAATCAGGGAGGGAATTGAAAATCTCTGGACACCTTGGGCTAGTGAATATATAAAACTCAGTGATTTTCATGTTTTTATCAGTTCAATGAAGATATTCATATCTTCTTTATTATGCAGAATAGCCAAGAATTTTTTCTCTTGATCCTGGGAGAAGAGAGTCCTCCCCTCTTTCTCTTGGTGCACACTTCATGTCCCTGTTGATTGGGCCTAGGTTACTTCCAGGTGAAGGGTTGGGATTCATGACAGTTGGGTCTGGAAATTGAGGAGAAGACCAGAGTCTCATGGCTTCTTTCTCCATTCTCAATTTTGTTCACCTAGTGTTTATCTGATTTTGAGTGAAAACCCAGAGGAAGACTGTCAGCTGAGCTATTGACAATGCTACCACTGGTGAGTAGGGAATTCTTCTTTGTACTGAAATTATCCATGTGTTGTCAGCAGTTGGTCAGGTTTCTCCAATTGACATGGATATTCTAAGCTCATTTAGGAGATATTTAAGGATCTGAGCTGCACTTAAGTTCATCCAGGCCTCTGGGATGGTGATGGTAGGTTACAGGTTGATCAATAAGTAATCTCCTTTCCCATATTTGTTCCAGACTCCATTAAGGCTCCTCATTGGAGAAATAATTCACTCGTCGATCATGTTAATGCCTGCATTTGTCTTTGAAATGGCGTGAACATAGGTGGTAGAGATTAGTAAGAGTAAAAGTTTTACAGTCAGTAGGGTGGCTGATGTTTCAGCAGGTGAATTCAGTCAATACAATGTTACAGGTACAGGGCTGTGCATTGTTGAGAGGAACAAAAGTGAGGGTTAAGTAATAGAAGGGAATAATTTATTTTCCCCAATTTTTAATTTCTTAAAGTATTTATATATTTACACATTTTGAAAACTTTTTTAAAAAGGCAACTAAAATTCTCCTTCCCCATTAGGCTTCACTTGCCTGGTTTCCAATTTTGTAGATAACCTTATTCAAACATTATAAATGGAAGTAAATATAAGAAGTATTGTTTCTTTAATTCCAGCATGCATTCAGGAGAATGGAATATAGTATGTTGAGTAAAATTTATGGCCCTGTAAAAATTGTTGAAAAAATGGAGAGATCAGAATGGATCAAGAGGCTTTTTGTACTCTTGAATATACAGAGGTGGTGAAGATACTAGAGAGCCAATGAAATGGGTATTTGGAGATCCCAAGGAAATTTGAGTTTGAAAGTTCTCATACCCCTGGAATAGTTAGGGCCATCCTTTAGGACAGCAGTCTAAGGGGTCTGTGGTGTGTACTGCTGAACTGTCTGTACTTAGGTTATGATGAAAACCTGAATTATATAGAGTTGAGTGAGGTAGAATGTAATGACCCCAAGTTCTGTATGATATTAGTTTAGTTCTGTAGAATGCTGGATTTTGCATTCTAATGAATAATATGCCTATGACATTTTTAGTTAGGAAGTACTTTTCACAGAAGCTAATTGGATCTTTCAAAACTTATAACAGGATATGAAGTGATTTCATTGATGAGAGGAGACTGAGGTCATCTAGGGGAATAATCTAACCTAAGTTTGGGTATAAAAGTGGCAAATCATAGATATTACATGCTTGTGATTGGTCTAAATCTTCATGAAATTTTGTGGAAAAGGGTAGTTCAGTTATGAATGCTCAAGTGTAAATGGTATATCACCATCTGGAAGTTATAATGGCCAGTTTATTAGGAAATTTCCTTGTTATATCATACTACATGTCTTGTGATATTCTTTTATATGGAATTTTAAATATTCAGGGTGTGTATGTGTGTCTGTGTGTGAAAGGCAGATAACTGTTCAGCACTAAGAATGACCTGACTTGAAACTCAAATACAGTTTGAGCTTTTGATAAACTATCAACACTTCCTTGGTGCTGTCCTCTCAAACATCCTACTCTGGGCACTGGTAGTGCTGATTCTGTCTGAACCCTGTATCTGTGATGTTTTCAGGAGTTAGTGAACTTGAAAGATATAGTTATAGACTTCACCCAGGAAGAGTGGGCCCTGCTGGAGCTATCCCAGAGAAAGTTGTTCAGAGATGTGATGCTGGAGAATATTAGTCATCTGGTCTCAGTGGGTAAGTCTCTCAAATTTACCTATCAGTTCCTATAGTCTTAAGAAGTGTCTAGATCAGATTGTCTGTATTGTTTTCTATTCTTTTTTTTTATTACCACCTACTCATTTGTACTTGCTGTCTGCTCTCTGTGTCTGTTCATTGTGCTCTGTGTCTCCTCGTCCTTTTTTTTAGGAGGCACCAGGAACCGAACCTGTGACCTCCCATGTGGGAGGGAGGTGCCCTTTCACTTCAGCCACATCTGTTCCCTGCTTGTTGTGTCTCTTGTTGCATCATCGCGTTGCATCATCTCATTCTGTCACCTTGCCACACCAGCCTGCCATGTCAGCTCGCTACACCAGTCCATTGTGTTAGCTCGCTGTTTTGCTCATCTTTAGCATGCAACGGGAACTGAACCCGGGACCTCCCATGTGATAGGCAGGCACCCACTGCTTGAGCCATGTCCGCTTCCCTATATTCTTTTTTGTTTGTTTCTTTCTTTCTTTTTTATTGTTTTTCCCCTATATTCTTTTATATTTTATTTTATACTTTATATACGTAATTTATATTATTTTATAATATATACAACTATCTAAAAGAAATTTATCTTTACTTCTTACTTACATCTAGTTTTTCACCCCACTAAAATGTAATGTCCTTGAATACAAATATTATGTTTTTCTTCTACTCAATATCCAATATTCAGAGCTGTGCTGGGAATTCAATGACCATTTCCTAAAAGAATAAATAAGTGGATTAAATATTCCCTAATAATTATTCTGCTCTAGGGGATTTAGTGTGGATTCAGATTATAGTAGTAAAAACAACAGGTATATCCTTTTCCACATAAAAACTCTTCTGGGGTAACTTATGTTATTGGATTTCTTTTTAGAAAATAATTAAATATTGAACAAACTTGTTTGAAGATACAGAGGCTTCTGTAGTCTCTCTGTGAACTTGGGCATCAACAACCAGAGGACCTCACTATTTGGGCATAAGGTCAAGAGTTAACACTTTGATGGTGAGGAATTGTCAGTATTCAGTGTTCCAGTTACTTTTCCCTTGGATGATCTTAAGTGTATACCTTATTCTTCTGGATCATTGTAGTGAAAAACATGTTCTTAAATGTAATTTATTCCTGTGTATGTGAACCCATTGTGCGTTGGACCTTTTGATGAGGTTATATCATTTAAGGTATGTCCCACTTCATTCAGAATGGGACTTAATTTTATTACTAGAGTCCTTTACAAGAGAATAAAATTCAGAGAGATAGCCAGAGGAAGTAAGAAGCTGAAATCTATAAAATCCAGCAGAGAAGATCAGATGTCACCACGTACCTTGCCATGTGACAAGTTAAGGATAAAGGGTTGTCAGCAGCCAGCCCCAAAATCTCTCAGTTTTGGGGAAAAAGTGTTGCTTTGATGATGCCTTGATTTTGACATTTTCTCAGCCTCAAAACCATAAGCTAATAAATTTCCATTGTTTCATCCAACTCATTTCATAGTATTTGCTTAAGCAGCCTAAGAATCTAATGCAAACTTTGGTACCAGGAGACTGGGGTGCTGCTATTACAAATACCAAAAATGTGGAAATGACTATGAAATTGGATAATGGGTAGAGGATGGAAGAATTGTGAGGTGCTTGATATAAAAGGGCTAGATTGCTTTGAAGAGGCATTGGTAGAAATATGCATGCTAAAGGTACTTCTGATGAGAACTTAGAAGGAAATGAATGTATTTTAGGAAATTGGAGGAAAGGCAATCCTTGTTTTCAGGTGGCAGAGAACTTGGCAAAATTGAGTTCTGATATCAAATAGAAGCCAAACCTTGAAAGGGTGTGGAGAGATTATGGAGGCTGCACAAGCTCTTAGAATGGGTGGATCTGCCACTACATCATTCCCAAAGCACAAAACATCATTCCATAGACCTTTCTCAGGACTTGAAATCTAATAGAGTATACCTGGCAGGGTTTTGCACTTGTTTGGGATTTGTGGCCCTTGATTTTCTTTCACTTTCTCCCTGTGGGAGTGGAAATATTTACTCCTTGAATGTCCCTCCTTGTATATTGGAAGCAAATAACTTCTCTAGATTTCACTGATCCACAGACAGAGGAATTGTGCCAATGTTCAGACCATACTCATAACCAATTTTGATTAGACATTATGCTAAGCATTTGTTCTGAAATGTCTTAAGGCTTTTGGGATATTGTGATGGAATGAATGTAATTTGTCTCCAAAAACACCATATCTTTTTTTCAGACCAGAGGGTAGAGTGTGTTGGTTTGAAACTGCATGTGCCACAGAAAAACATATTATTAAATCTAATCCATTCCTCTTAGTGTAAACCTATTGTAAGTAGAACCTTTTGCTGAGGTTATTTCAGTTAAGTTGTGTCCCTCTTCAATCAGGATGGGACTAAATCCTCTACCTAGGTCCTTTTTAAGAGAATAAAATTCAGATAGTGAGACAAAAAGCCATCAGAAGTAAGCTGAAATTTAATAAACCCAGTAGAGAATAAACCATGAGATACTGTCATGTGCCTTGCCATGTCACGAGCTAATGACCAACAGTCACCAGCTGGTAATCCCAGAATGCTGCAGTCCTGGGGTGAAATAATTTTCTTGTTGATGTCTTTGGACATTTTCCTAGACTTAAAACCATTAGCTAATAAAATTCTATTGTTTAAACCAACTCATTTCATATTTGCTTATGCCACCTAGGAATCCAAAGTGGTCACCTCCCCTGGACTTGATGATAATATACTGTTCACTGCACAGAAGTTAAACTTCTCTATATTTTCCCCATACCCAGGACATCAGGTCTGTAAATCAGATGTACTTTCCCACTTTGAGCAAGGAGAGGAACTGTGGAGAGAAGGAATTGGATTTTTCCAAAACCAGAATTCAGGTGAGTTTAAGGAACCTGTGATTCACAGCAAAGATGAGCCTGGTCAGTGAGTCAGTAGTTTCTTAAAAATATCAACTGAAGATTTACTTAAGTGATTTATATTTTCTGAAATGCAGGTGTTTTTACTGGGGAAATTTTCCTCAAGTATGGCAATTATTCTATTTAATTATCTATTTGTATTCAAGTGTCTGTGGCTTTGGCAAAATAAAAATCGATGTACTATTGGATTTAAACTTTCACTTAATGGCCCTTTCCTGGTCCTCCTCTTTGATGGTTTTCCCTCTTTTACTTCCTCAACATAACATCTTTCTAAAATGTTTTCTCCTATTTCAATATTGAAAATCTTTTCTAATTGTTGTATAAAATTTTCTACTGCCTAGAGTATTCCTTAATTTGATATTCTTTCCCAAATAAGTGTCATATTAGAAAGAATTATAAGGCCATGTTGGACTTTTCGACATTTTCTTATCCCTAATGCTAGTCTAGCAATGAACTGTTTTTTTGTTTTTCAAATTTTTCAGGCATGGAAAGTGGTCTTAAAAAAATAGAAATATTATCCATGCAGCATATCTACAGTAAAGACACATCTATGATCATGCCATTGGTAAGCTTCATGGGTGTGAACCATGGTCGTCTTCCACATAGATACCTGGTAGGGGAATAAATAAAAAATTCAGTACAGTCACTTAAACGTCAGTAAGTTGGCTTTAAGTGCTAATGCAAAAAAAGTCTGTGATAGTTTGAATTGGGGGAAAAATTGACTTGAACAAGAAAATTGAACCTGGGTTTTTATAAAAAGATAATTGCATAAACATGGGTCATATACCTAATCTTTGAAACATTATAAGGCCTTCAATATTGATGAGATAAATCTGCATTTGGGGTACTACAAAAGAAAAGACCTCTATGCATGAAAGAAAATAACATGGTAATTACCATGGGAAAATTTTAATTGGAGACTGGCAGTGAATGATTAATCTAGATTTCATATATGAATGGATATTTATGAAAAAACCTTTTACGTTCTCTCATCTCCTCCTAGAAGCAGAAATCTCATACTCAAAAGAACAGCATTACATGTAGTGAATTGCCTGAAGACTTCACTCACAGATCCAGAGCGACTCAACATGTGTTAACTCCCAGTGAAAGGGAATTCAGGAATCTATTTGGTAAAGCCCTCCGTGACCAGTCATCTTTTAATCAACAGAAGGATATTCCCAATAGATATAAATCACATGATTATCATCTGATTGGTAAATCATTTATTCAAAGCTCTTGCCTTACACAGTGCAATGGAACTCACATCAGAGAGAAACCGTATGAATGCCACTTATGTGGGAAAGCCTACAATCAGCGTTCTGACCTGACACGACATGAGAGGACACACACTGGAGAGAAACCCTATGAATGCCATCTCTGTGGGAAAGCCTTCACTCGAAGTTTTACCCTGAGAGAACATGAGAGAACTCACACAGGAGAGAAACCCTTTGAATGTAATCAATGTAGGAAATCTTTCACTCATTCGTCTGCCCTGAGAAAACATGAGAGAACTCACACTGGAGAGAAACCTTATGAATGCCACCTATGTGGGAAAGCCTTCACTTGTTGTTTTTCCCTTAGACATCATGAGAGCGCTCATACTGGAAAGAAACCCTATGAATGTCATCCATGTGGGAAATCTTTCATCCATTATTCTAGCCTTAGATATCATGAGAGGACTCACACTGGTGAGAAACCCTATGAATGTCCTTCATGTGGGAAATCCTTCACCCATTATTCTAGCCTTAGATATCATGAGAGGTCTCACACTGGTGAGAAACCCTATGAATGTTTTTCATGTGGGAAAGCCTTCACTCATTCTTCTCCCCTGAGAAAACATGAGAGAACTCACACTGGAGAGAAACCTTATGAATGCCATGTATGTGGGAAAGCCTTTACTCGTTGTTCTGCCCTTAGACAACATGAGAGAACTCACACTGGAAAGAAACCCTATGAATGTCATCCTTGTGGGAAATCCTTCACCCATTATTCTAGCCTTAGATATCATGAGAGGACTCACACTGGTGAGAAACCCTATGAATGTCATTCATGTGGAAAATCCTTCATCCATTATTCTAGCCTTAGATATCATGAGCGGACTCACACTGGGGAGAAACCTTATAAATGCCATCTATGTGGGAAAGCTTTCAGCCATTCTTCTACCCTTAGAGGCCATGTAAGGACTCACACTTAGACAAACACTATGAATATCATCTATATTAGAAATCCTTCACTCATTCTTCCTACCTGAGACAACATGAGAGAACTTATATTGGAAATACTCTGTGAATGTCTTCTATGTGGAAAAACCTTCATTTATTCTGCCCTTAGACAATATGAGAAAACTTACTGTAAAGAAACCCTATTAATGTCATTCATGTGGGAAATCCTTCCCCCGTTATTTTAGCCTTAGATATCATGGGAGGACTTGCACTGGGTACAAATCTTAAAAATGGCCATCTATGCAGTAAAGCCTTCACTTGGTGTCCTTTCTTGAGATGACATGAGAGAACTCACAATTGAGCAAAACTTTACACAAGCCATCTATGTGGGAAGTATGTCACCCATTATTCTAACCATAGACGATATGGGTGACTCATACTGGAGAGAAACATAATATCATCTATGTGGGAAACCCTTCACTTCTTGTTCGGTCTTGAGACATGAGAAAACTCACACTGGAGAGATACCATAAGAAAATATCTATTACCCATAGGGTAATCTTAGTTTATTTTGTAAACTTGTACAACAGGTATGATCTCAGTCTAGAGAGAAACCCTATGCATGCCATGTATGTGAAAGGCTTCAGTCAATATTCTGGCCTTAGATTATATCAGAGAATTCATATTATAAGTGTTTTGAATATGGAAGAGATTTCTGCTCTTGACTTAACCTTTAACCACTAGAGAACTCACACACTGTTGAAACACTGTAATCAGTCTGGTAGAGCTCTTAATTATCCTGATTACTTCATCAATTTAAGCCACTTCATACTGGAGAGAATGAATATAAATGTCACCAATGTAGCAAAAACTTTAATGGGTGGTCTGGTAATATATAACATGAGAGAATTTATAATTTAAATGTAAGGAAAGAGGAAGAGTTTTCATCTACTGTTCCAGCTGATATAGAGATAAGTATTTACCAGAGAATGAAGCCCCTTAGAGAAAGCCAGATAATTCATGCAGGAGATGTTATTCATTAAAAACCACACAAAATCGCTTATTCATACAGCATCAATTTTAGGGCAACTGAGAATCCACAGAATAGAAAACTCTTCAGTGTCATGACTGAGGGCCTGTCTTCAGGTATCACTTGTTCCTTAGCATTAATATTATTTTATTTTTATGATAATGAAACAACAATCCTAAAGTCAATTTAGGAAAATCTTCAGCTGTATTTCACATCAGAAAATTTATAGTGGAATATAAAATACTTTATATGGACCTTTAGCACACAATTCAGCAGAGTCAAGAAGTTTAAAACGGACTTACTGTTGGAATTATGTAAGAAAACAGTTTAGAATTTAGAAGTGACATGGGTATACTGAATGATGAATTTTTGTATGAAGTAATATGAATGTGAGATTAATTCATTAGGTTACTATTTTCATATAGGTAGCAACAAATAATTCTTTCTGGAAATTAATAAGTTGGCCATATTCTATGTTTGTTTCTGTGTAATTCTAAACACCAAAATTGAATAAATCAGAAAACAATTTTGAATGTTAACTCAAACATTTAGAACACAAAATTAGTACTCTTAACTATTATAATATATATATGATCATGGCAAGGATGAAAACAAACATCGATAAAAACACACTTTAGAAGTATAGTCATATGTTCATAAATATGCTACTTTTAAAATACTATTTAATATTGCCATTAAATTTTTGGAAGGAATTAAAAACAAAACTATTTAAATAAAGTAAAATTTGTCATGCACAGAGAATAGTTGTTATTTGAGTTGTCTGTTCCAGTGTCCTCTCACCCCATTGCAAGTGGCTGGTAGTGTGCCTATTGCTGTGTCACTTTGCTCTAAATTAGCTTTCTAGAGCTGAAGAGCTCAGTTGAATATCTGAACACTTTTTCAGTCATTCCAGCTGCCATGTTATGCAAGAGAATCACAGTCCCATATTGAGTATGTGTTTATGACAGTTTTTGTCTGTTAAAATTTATGTCCTATATGCTTTTTTTTTTTTTTTTTTTTAAGATTTATTTTATTCACACACACCCCCACCGTCATCGTTTGCACTCACTATCTGCTGTGTCCATTCATAGTGTACTCATCTTTCTAGGAGGCACCAGGAACCAAACCCAAGACCTCCCATGTGGGAGGGAGGCACCCATTGGCTTGAGCCACTTCCACTTCCCAATGTCCTATATGTTTTGCAGTTTCCTTCATGAACCAAGCCACACCATCTGTAGGAATGTCTTTTGTCACCCACTGTATTGCTTTCTATGCAGAGCCTTGGAATATTTGCATCTTGGGCACCTGTATCTACAAGATCCATGAAAGGTTACATCCCCCTTATCCCCATCCACCCTAATGGGGATATAGGACTTAGGATTCCTGGAGGGCTTCCAGAGTCCTTGGATCCATCCCTAAACATTCTTTTTAATGGGAGTAAGATGAGAGTACAGGTGATGGGGAGCATCCTCCCTATTAGACTCTTCATGCTCACAGAATTGTCTTCCTCAATATCCTGTTCTGTGTATGAAGAAATTTAGCAACCCATGTGTACCTCCTTCCTCAGCTACAGCTGTGGCTTGTTGGGCCACTCTGAAGAATTCTAAACCTCCAGATCTGTGAGCCCTATTCTTCCTGCTCTTTTATGGCTTGTGAGATGGCCTTAATCTCTTACTTAGAGGGACCACTTTCTGCCCCATAACACTGGCAATTTTTCTGTAAGGATCCCATCCATTTCTGCTTTGTGTATCCCCCTCTTTGCTAATCAAAGCCACATTGCCCTGGGGGTTGGCTGGCCTGCCCCTTCCTTTGTCTATCCTTGGTAATGCTTTGTGTTCCCTTTATGGCCTTTGTGGCATGATTTCCCGTTGCTGGGCTTCTATTCTTCTGCCCATCTCAGTCAGAAAAGGCTTATGCTCTGCTACTGATTCCACCCCAAAGCAGGACATTGTGGTGGACCTTTTCTACCACTTGATCCACTGCTGTCCCTCAATTGAATTGAAAGTATAAGGGAATCTTCCCCTGGGTAATTCCTCATTTCATTAAAGTCTCAAATGCCTTCCAAGTCAGGACCATCTCATCCATGTCATGACCAGGAGTGGGATGATGTAACCACATGTCTTTCCAACCTGATGGACAGTTAGAGCCTCATGAACCATCTATTCCAAAAGTGGTTACATGGCATATTTTTTTCACATTTTACTGTCTACTTTGCGCTGTGTCTTAGATGAGTTTCTTAGATCTGTATATCTATAGATCTATAAGATATGTTTCTTTTTAAATCCACTTAAAATTTTTATTAAGATGAATATTTATATCCAATTACTGTTAAATATAATTAAATATAATTAATAATTTTATATAATTACTCTATATCAATCTGCCTCTTTTTTTGTGCTACTTGTGCTTTGCTCTTTTTTCTCCTGATTCCTTCTTTTGGACTGATAATTTCTGTTAGTTTTTCTCTTTTATTTGGATCAGATGCATTATTTTAATATTCTTTTAGAATTTTCTGAGTAATTACAACATTTTTTTGCTTGCCTTATCAAATTTGAATTTAATTATTGTTTATCAACTTCACAAATATTGTATTTTGAAATGCTTTATGTCCATTGACTGAACATTTATGTATTATTTATGGTGTATTTTAGTACTTTACTAATATTGTTGCCCATAGATAACATTGTTATTACTTTATCCATTCAATATTCATTTAGATATATGGGTTTAATAAGCATTTATTCTTCTCAATCCATCCTGAATCTTAAATCTTCCATCTGGGATCATTTTTTTTCCTGCTTGGAGAATATGATTTCTTTTTTTTTCTTTTTTTTTTTTTCTTTTTCACATTTCTTTTAAAATTGGTTGCTGGTAGCAGATTTTCTCAGTTTTTTACTTGTCTGGAAAAGTGTTTATTTCACCTCATCTTAAAGGACTTATTTTTCAGTATAGAAGTTGAATTTGACAGTTACTGTATAATAGCAATGTAAAGATCAAAAGCCATTGCCTTCTATCTTCCATTGTTAATAGCCAGCTCTTCATTTATTACCCCTTTATTGCTTGTATCCTTATTTTCTAACTCAATTTAAGATTTTTATTCAAGTTGTACAATTATATGCCTGTGTGGAATTTTTGAACACTTTACTTTGTATACATATCTTTTATTGGATGTAAGATTTGAAAATATGTTTTTCAGTCTGGCTTTTCTTACTGGGTTATCATTATCTTTACAAGAGATGAAAGTTTGTATTTTGATCCATTCAAAATTTTGAGTTTGTTTTATTGTGGTCGAACTTTAATGTTTTATCTAAAATATAACCAGCCATATAAACACATAGATTTTTTTTCTTCTTTTTCAAATGTTTATTTGGGTTTTTGGGGTCTCCTTGAAATTCACTATGCATTTGTTGATCAGCATATCCATTTCTGCAAAAGAACCTGTTGGGATTTTTTCTTTTTTTAAAAAGATACTTAGATTACATAAATGTTACATAAAAAATATAGGGGATTCCCAGGTGCTCCACTTCCCACACCTCCCATATTTTCCCACATTAACAACATACTTCATTAGTGAGGTACATTCATTGCAATTGATGAACACATTTTGGAGCTTTGGATTATAGTTTACACTCTCTCCCACCCTTGGTATAGTAGTCCATCATCACCTCCTTGTCCTGGGTGAGACCAATGAACTGGAGAGTAGGTGTTGCAACTCCATGGATAGCCCAAAGATTTAAGTCTCTTGGATGTACACCTACCAACTCTAGTACTAATTATAGGTTCAAATAGAACAGTAGAGCCATGTGTATGGAAACCACAATTGAGTCCAACTCTGTCACCCTGGGAAGCATAAATTCCAAAGTACGGCCCACTGGCATGTCACCAAACTCCTGAGCTATCTGCCCTAAGGTGTCTGGATGTCTCCAGAGTCCTCAGGAGCCCTGCTATTTGGGGTTTTATCTACTTTGACAATTAATGAGATCCTGCTGAGACATGCATAAATGTAACCTCTGGAGTGACCTCCCAATTCACTTTGAAGTCTCTTAGCCATATGAACTCATTTGTCTTTACCCTTTCCCCCTTTTGGTCAAGGTCTTTTTCCAGTTACATTGCTAGTTGGTGCTTGGTAGTAATCCATCAGTGCCCAAGAGGCTCATCCCCAGGGGTCATTTCTCACACTGGGGAGAAGTTAATGCATTTATATGCTGAGTTCAGCTTAGAGAGAGGCCACATTTGAGCAACAAGTGAGGCTCCCAGGAGGCAACTTGCAGGCACCCTATAATACTAGACCAAGTTTCAATTTCAAGAGCAAAGGCTTATAAGCATAGTCATCAATATTAAAGAGCCCCTCAATGGATCATCCTCCTTTGCCAGTCATTGCCCCTGCACTTGGGGGATTGTTGCTGCTTCATTAGAGAATGTGGCAGAAATCCCCAGGATGGGAATTTATATTCTTTTGGTTATTGTGTGAATCTCCACCCACTGTGACAATGTCCTGTGAACATTTGAACATATTTATATGCTTTATACGTATGTCCAGGTGAACTTCCTCCCATGTAATCCCCATCACTGACACCCTACACCAATGATTCTCCTCTGCCCCAGTAGTAACCCTTCTGTGATCCAAAGCTTCTTCAAAAATGAAGCCATTAAAATAGCCAAGTACAATTAATAGAGAAATTAAATAATAATGATAGGTTTAAATATAAAAAATAAAAAATATAAAAAATATATATTAAATAAAAATATAACTGAAAGATTGGGAGATTAAAAAATAATGAAAAATATATATATATTTTTAAATTTTGACATTTTAGCTTTCATCACTATAATACCTGGTGTCCTGTATGTACAGTGGCATTTTCTTCCATTTATTCCCCAGTGTCTTACTATTTTTCATTTTGTTTTCCAAGAAGTTCTAGGTCACAGTAAAGTCACATACCAAATACAGGGGACTCTCATATACCAAACATCCTCCCCCTTTCCCCCTTCCCATATTAATACCTTTTTATATGTGGATGGTACCTTTGTTTTAACTGATATACAAATAGTGAAACATAGCAACTAAACATGGTCTATGGTTTACATTTTAGTTTGTGCTTTTATAAATTTTGATGATATTTAACATGCTCTGTGTCCATCATTACAAGATCATTTGAACACTTCCATTGCCCACTAAATACCCACTGTTTGATCTATTTCATTCCTTCTTCCCCCTCTCTTCGGGGCAAATGGTGACACCCTGGCTTCACTTATTGAATGGCAAGATTCATAGTTACTTGCAACAACACTGAGGTCTTGACACACTGGTCTGTCCTCCCCTATTAGGAACTGCCCATGCTCTCGAGAGACTCCCGCTTCACTGTCTGTGAACAAATTGGTCCTCCCCAAGATGGGAGTCCAACTCCTTCCCGCTCATTATGTGGGTCTCCACCTACTGATACAATACATTTTGATAAAATGATCACACACTCCCTAGAAGCCTGCTCCATTGCACCCTGTACCAATTGCCCCCACATCCAACACCCTAAACCAGTAACCCTTCCTTGTCATAGTGCCATAAGAGTATTCCCAACTTTGTACTTTCAACCACATACCTGCAAAACCCCAGTGTTCACCTGGTCCCTCTCCCAACACTCACCCCAGTTCCCTGGACCTTCTAACCCACCATGCCCAATCTACTCACCTGTAAAACTTGTACCACCCAACCCAATATCACTACCCTCCTGTCATTTCCCTTCCATGCACAGCTACACACTTTCACCTTATCATATATTACATCCATACGGGTGTTTGTTCACAAGCTTCTCCCTATTTCCTGTAACCTCTCTTCCAAACAATAGCTCTCTGAGTCTGCTCAATTTGCTTAATTCATATCAGTCAGGTCATGTACTGTTCATCCTTCAATGCCTGGCGTGCTTCCCTCAACATAAGGTCCTCAAGATTCAACCATGTTATCACGTGTGCTAGCACTGTATTCCTTCTTACAGCTGAGTAATACTCCATTGTATGTATGGACCACATTTGGTTTATCCATTCATCTGTTGATGGGCATTTGTGCTGATTCCAACTTTTGGCAATAATGATTAATGCCACTATGAACATTGGTGTGCATATACCTGTTCATATCTTTGCTTTCAATTCTTCTGGGTATATACCCAGCAGTGGAATTGCTGGATCATAGGGCAGTTCTTTACTTAGTTTTTTGAGGAACTGCCAAACTGTCTTTCACAATGGCTGGACCATTCTACATTCCCACCAGCAGTGAATGAGGGTTCCCATTCCTCCACATCCTCTCCACACTTATAGACCTCTGTATTTTTAATAACCGCCAGTCTAATGGGTGTCAGATGGTATCTCATTGTAGTTTTGATTTGCATTTCCCTAATAGCTAGTGATGCTGAGCATCTTTTCATGTGCTTTTAGCCATTTGTATTTCTTCCTTGGAGAAGTGTCTTTTCAAGTTGCTTGTCCATTTTTTAAATGGGTTGTTTGTCTTTTTATTTTCAAGGTGTAGGATATCTTTATACATGCTGAATATTAGGCTACTACCAGATATATGGCTGCCAAATATTTTCTCCCATTGGCTAGGCTGCATTTTCACTTTCTTGATAATGTCCTTTGAGGTACAAAAGTTTTAATTTTGAGGAGATCCTATTTATCTATTTTTTCCTTCACTGCTTGTGCTTTGGGTGTGAAGTTCATGAAACCATTTCCTATTACAAGGTCCTGTAGATGCTTCAATACATTATCTTCCAAGGTTTTTATGGTCTTGGCTCTTATATTTAGATCTTTGATCCATCTTGAGTTGATTTTTGTATAAGGTTTGAGATGGTGTTCCTTTTTCATTCTTTTGGCTATGGATCTCCAGTTCTCCAAGCACCATTTGTTGAAGAGATCATTCTCTTCCAGTTGAATGGACTTGGTGGCCTTATCAGATATCAGATGACTGTATATGCGAGGATCTATGTCAGAACTCTCAATTCGGTTCCATTGGTCAGTATGTATATCCTTGTGCCAATACTATGCAGTTTTGCTCACTGTAGCTTCATAGTATGTTGTAAAGTCAGGTAGAGTGATTCCTCCAATTTCATTTTTCTTTTTCAACATGTCTTTGGCTATTTGGGGCCTCTTTCACTTCCAAATGAATTTCATAGTTAGCTTTTCCAATTCAGTAAAAAATGCTGTGTAGGTTTTTATTGGTTTCGTACTAAATCTGTAGATTAGGTTGGGTAGGATAGACATCTGAATGATGTTTAGTCTTCCTATCCATGAACAAGGAATATTCTTCGATTTATTAAGTCTTCTTTGATTTCCTTTAACAGTGTTGTGTAGTTTTCTTTATATAAGTCCTTTACATCTTTGGTTAAGTTGATACCTAGGTATTTGATTCTTTTAGTTACTATTGTAAATTGTATTTTTTCTTGATTTCCTTCTCAGATTGCTCATTCTTGGTGTACAGAAATACTACTGATTTTTGAGCATTGATCTTATAGCCTGTGACCTTACTGGACTCATAAGTTCTAGAAGCTTTGTTGTAGATTTCTCAGGGCTTTCTCTGTATAGGATCATGTCGTCTGCAAATAGTGAAATTTTTAGCTCTTCTTTTCCACTTTGGATGCCTTTTATATCTTTTTCTTGCCTCAGTGCTCGAGCAAGTACTTTTAAGACAATATTATATAGGATCGGTGACAGTGGGCATCCTTGTTTGTTCCTGATGCTAGAGGGAAATCTTTTCAAATTTCACCATTGAGAATGAGGTTAGTGTGGGTTTTTATATATACCCTTTATTATGTTCAGAACGTTTCCTTCTATTCCTATCATTTGCATACTTTTATCAGGAAAGAGTGCAGTATTTTGTCAAATGCTTTTTCTGCATCTATAGAGATGATCGTGTGATTTTTTTTCTTTTGATCTGTTCATGTGGTGTATTACATTGATTGATTTTCTTATGTTGAACCATCTCTGCATACTCAGGATGAAACCCACGTGGTCATGGTGTATAATTTGTTTGATGTATTGCTGAATGTGATTAGCAAGTATTGAAGATTTCAGCATCTAGGTTCATTAGAGAGATTGGTCTGTAAGTTTCCTTTCTTCTGGCATACGTGTTTGGCTTTGGTATTAGGGTAATGTTGGCATCATAGAATGACTTAGTCAATGTTCCTTCTATTTCTATTTTTTGAAGAGTTTAAGCAGGATTGGTGTTAGTTCTTTCTGGAATGTTTGGTAGAATTCACCTGTGAATCCATCTGGTCTTGGGCTCTTCTTAATTGGAAGATTTTTGATGACTGATTGTATCTCTTTGCTTGTAATTGTTCTGTTGAGTTCATCAATTTCTTCTTTCATCAATGTAGGCTGCTTGTGAGTTTCTAGGAATTTATTCATTTCCTCTAAATTATCCTTCTTTTTGGCACATAATTTTTCAAAATATCCTCTTATGATACTCTTTATTTCTCTGGGAACAATATGATATCCCCTTCCTCATTTCTTATTTTGTGTATTTGCATCTCCTCTCCTTTTTTCTTTGTTAGTCTGGCTAAGGGTTTGTCAATTCTTTCTTCTGCCTGTTTAAATCTACTGCTCTGTGCTTCCAGTGTCTTTTATTTCTTCGATTGTTTCATTCATCACCATCATATCTGTTATCTTTTTATGTATGTTTACAATTTCTTTAGTATGTTCTCCCAGTGCCTTCTTAATATCCTTAATCTCTTCCTTCACTTCATTAAGTTTGTCCATGATATTTGTTTGGACAGCTTTGATTAGTTGTTCAATGTTCTGCATCTCTTCCTGGTTTTTAGTTTGTTCATTGGACTGGGCCATGTCTTCCTGTTTCTTTGTATGGTTAGTTATTTTTTCTTGATGTCTGTTCTGTTCATCTTTTTTATCTTGTCAGGTTTACTCAATTGATTAGCTTCTCTCTTTACTCTAGGGTTTTATTTAATTGCTTGTGTGTGTGTGTGTGTGTGTGTTAAATTTTCTCTTTGACACTTTATTATTTTCTATCTCCTTGCTGTTGTCTATGTTCCCTTGAAGTAAAATATTAGGGCCATATAAAGTGAAAGAGGTGGGATAAGTAGATGTATAATAGTAATAATAATAGTAATCATTAGAAGAGGAACAATATAAGACCTCGGAAAATGAATATTTAACTCATGCAAGCAGTGTAGGGTAATAGGAATAAAAAAGTGGGACACCAACAATGAAATGGGAAACCAAATAGAGAAAAATATATAGAATGAATTAAAAGGTCAGAATGATGAGGAGTTAGGGAAAGAGAAAAGAAAAGACAAAAAGAAAAAAATTAATAAAAGAAAGAAAACAGGATAGATGACATAGAAATAAAAACCAGAAAGTCTGAGGACTAAACAGAGTTGGAATGTAAGAACAACAACAGAAAATAGAAGATAGAATGATGAAGGATGGAAAAGAGATAGCATTGGTAGACAAAATCATTATACACAGAAATAGGGAATCAAGGAAGAGGAAACACAGCAACCAAAAATCAAGCCAGCAGCACCTTAAGGAATTTTTCTCTTCATCCAGCTCCCTCCAGATTGATGTCCTGAATCTTCCTACTCTGTGGGTTCCCAAAACAGCTCACTTGGGCAGGATCTTGCCCCCACTCAGCCATTTTTTGTGAGAAAGATCTGCCTATGTTCCTTTGAAAGTAAAAAAATTAGGACCAGAGCAAAGGAAAGAGATAGGAGGACAAAAAGAATACTAGTAATGGTGATAGTAAAAGGTAGGAGAGCAACCATACAAGACCTAGGAAATTGAAAAATTAACATGAATAAGAAGCCCAGAGGAATAAGATTAGGAAAGTGGAATAGAAACAATGAAACAAGAAAGAGACTAGAGGAAAAATATATAGAATGAATTAAAAGGCTGGAATGGCAAGGAAAGGGGGAAAAAGAGAAAAGAGAGAAAGAAAAAAGTAAAAAGGAGAAAGTATACAGAGGAACAAAGAGAGGGAGCAATACTAACAAGAAAAATTGGAGACCAAATAAAAGAGGTGTCATTAAAGAACAACAATGGAAAACAAAAGATATAAAAATGAAGGAGTGAAAAGAAATAGCATAGGTAGAATAGATCAGTAACAAAAAGAAAGAAAGAAAAATAAGTAGAGAAAGGGAGGTGATACAAAACAAGGAAGAAACAAGACAGCAGCAACTCAGTTTTTTGTTTGTTTATTTGTTTTTTTTTAAAAAAAAGGAGACAGAGGAAAAAAAATAATAAACACAGAAAAATAACCTTCTCTTTTAGGTCCTTAAGGATCTTTTCAAGCTGCTTTCGTTTCTCAATCACTCATGCTGCAGCCTGCCCACTGCAGGTTTTGAAGTGGGTTTTTGTGAATAAAGTATGGGAAATAAAAGAAAATGAACCTTTAAAAAAACGAGATCCAAAAAACCTAATACAAAGAAAATGTCTATATATTCACTGTCATAAAGTTTCATCTAGATGCCTCATAACCTGATGAATCACTTCTCAAGGAATACCCAGGAATCGAACCAGGGACCTCATATATTCTAGGTAGGAATTCTTCCATTTAGCTATTCTGAGTCCTTAGTTTGATTAGCCTTTCAGAAGGCTATCCAGCCTTTTTCCCTCAGGCAGGTTAGATTCCCTGTAGTCAGGTGCTGATAGCCACCTGTCTCTGCCTCATCACTGATGTAATTCCTCTCTTTACCTAGGTGGCTGGGCATGTCCTCCAGCCTGAGGTGATCCCCCTCCCTTCTCCCTGTTAAGTCAGGGTCCCTTCTGATATTCAGGGGGCAGGGGCAGCTATCTAAACTCACCAGAAAGAAATCTCTCCACCCTCCCAGACCCCTCTTCCTCACAGAGAATCTGTCCTCACACTCCCGTTTGTAGGAGGGGGCTAAGGTCTCCACCTATTCTGTCCACACTGAGGGCCAGTGGAGACAGATGACCTATGATTATTCCTGGCTTCCCTATCTGTCCAGTACCCTCGTAGATGACTCAGAGCACCTTCCCATGGAGGTAGATGTCTACTCTCAGATACAATTCACCAGGAGTTTCACCATCACTTAATATCCCAGGGGTGGGGGAGGGGAGCTCTTCTCAGCAGCCGGGAGGTTTAATAACTCACGATTACTTGTTTTGGCTTCTTCATGTCTCTGACCCTTACTATTCTGGGAGTTGGTAAGCAGTGTCCTGATTTGCTGTGCCCCAAAGCAGATCTCCATGGCAGCCTCTGGCTTTTTCTTTGTTGTTTTAGTGAGAGCTAAGCCTTATCTGTCTAACCTGTTGGCCATGTTCCCACAATCCCCCTATAGGGCCTTCTTACTCCAAAGTTTTTGCTGATATCACCATATGAACATTCTTGAAGGTAAGCATCTCCCATATTGCATCACAACCTCTAAAGCAATGGATTTTCTACACCTCAAAATTATCTCTCAATTTAAAAAATATATATATATAGGAGGATTCATCAAGATATTCTGATTTAATTTTTCTTGCTTTTTATCTTTATATGCATAATTGAAAAGATCTCAAGAAAATGAATATGCATCAAAGTTTGAAAAACATTTCTGTAAGGAAGCAGAGATACAAAACAGGGCCTTGCTACTAGTAGAGTGAGATACATGTACCTCTGGTATTAGCATGTCCCAAGAGCTTGGTAGAAATACAGAGTAAAGGGGCCCACCTTAAAACTACTGAAATAGAATGTGAAATTTTACAAGATCACAGATATTTATATGACCTAAACATCAGCAACATTAGTTCTCAACTGTCTTCAATTTTCCACACCACTGTGCTTTTAAATCCTATGCAAAAAAAAACTGATTAACTCTGTTCAAATCCAAAAGCATCTCTGCTTCAAAGAGAAAATACAGTTGGTTGCCAAGAATAGTTATCACCTGGTAGTAAACTTTTGCTGCCCCAACTGTTTCCCTTGTTTTGGGTGTTGTATCAAAATGAAATATTCTTAGATTAAGATACTGAATAATACTGCAGGGATCCACATCACACACACTCTATTCATCAAGGAGACAGATGGATTGTGTTGGGGCAGGAAGTGGGCAGAAAGTTTCATATTTCCGGGAGCATTTGCAATCCAGAAACCACCCATGAACCCATACAGTTACTGAGTCTGGGCCATGAGTGTTTTTCTCCTATGTAAGTTTACATCTAGGGAGATCTTGAGTCCTCACTTTACCTGGAATCAAGGTCAATAGAGGCAGGCCTCAGGAATGGTGATATTTGGGGACATGTTTTTTCCCAGGCAATTTGTATGCATTTGCTCTCAGTAGGATCTGAGACATGAATACTGTCAATTTTCTGTGGGTAGGACATAGGTTCTACTGCATTAGTGACAGGTTCATGCAACTACCTATTCCTGAATCATCTTACAACAACATCCAGCATTACTTTGTTTTAGATACTGTTCTGGTATCCATAGTTTGCAAATTCAAGTCCAACATTGGCATGTATCCAGAGCTCCCCAAAACTTCTGTGTTTCTATCAAAGTATATGTGACTAATAATACATATTTTGGACTGTCTCCTCCCCAAGACAACTCCAGAAGGGTAAGTATCAGGTCTGTTTGCCTCAGCTTTGTTTACCACAATATGGCAAATGAAAAGGCTCAAAAAGTGTATTGACAAAATGACTGGCATTCTGATCGGACATTTGGTCTTAAAGCCCATGTTCTGGGAGTAATGTTAAATTAAAGGAAATCACCAGTGATGGTGTGAAGCTAGATGACCCCAGAATATTATGTTCTTAAAGGTAATCCATTCATGAGGGTAGGACCTTGTGAATAGGTTATTTCATTTAAGGGCTTTTTGATTAGGTTTCCTCAGTAGGGTGTAACCCAGGGTGGGTCTTAATCCTCTCACTGGAGTCCATTATAAATTGGATGAATATGGAGAAACAGAGAGAAAAAGGCACAGAAGGAGAAAGGGGGAGTCAGAATTTGAAGACAGCTAGACATGGAAGAGAAGGGAGAGTCCAGCAGATGCCACCATGTGCCTTGTCATGTGAGAGGAGTCCAGGATGGCTGGCAGCCAGTCTTTAGGGAGAAAGCATTACCTTATAATGCCTTAATTTTGACACTTTTCTCAGTCTTGAAATTGTAATCTTGCAACCTAATATATCCCCACTGTAAAACCCAACCCATTTCCAGTATATTGCATTCTGGTAGCCTAGCAGACCATAATACCACCTGGGAACTAAGCATTTTGGGTGCTTTGAAAAAGTCAGTGATCAGTGAAGAAATTCTGGGGATTGGTTGGGCAGTGTATGGGAGCTTTCTGAGTCTGTTCAAAGGGTGATTAAATAAAAGCCATCAATATTCACTCACTCAGACTCTTTCAGTGAACACTTGAATTGGGATTGCTGAGGATGGGACAAAAAAAAGGGGGGAGACAGGTTTGATCTCAACTGTTTAAACTGTTCTTTATTTTCAGGTTGAAAAGCTTATAAAATGTAATTTACACCATAGTAATGACAGTGAATTTTCATAAATAGACAAAAATACAAAGCATATTTTCATCTCATGCTCTTTGGGGGGACATTGCATGATTTCAAAGATTTGCCTTTTCCATTTTATTAAAATTATTTCCATGATTCATATCTAAATAAATGAAGAATATGTGTTGTTTTAGTTAGTTTCAATTATGACATCTATTGCTGTGAGTATCCTTTTTAGCTATTTTAATAATCAATTTCGATTTTCTGATATTATAGATGGAAATTTATCAGTGTAATATTGCCATTTTCTCACTTCAACCTGTGAGGATTTTGATAATGTTAGAATTAATCCTTCCAGGAATAAGTCAGATTTAGAGATGGTTGACTCTTCTTAGAAAATTTTAAAAAATTGTGAACAATTTTCTCCTTTTCCCTTTAAGGATTAATCTATTGTTTATGATTGGTATATTTTGATCAAGAATTGCACATTTCCATATAATTCTGTTCAATCTGAACACAATTTTATATAATTTGATATAATGTCTTAGACTCATCCTTCATACTTTCATAGGGAGGGCATGAATTGTCACTTCCTGAGCTCAGAAAGAGCATCTGGGCCTGATAACAAAATAATAATATATTGCTGTTATTATTATAAATATCCATATTAATTGAACACTCTTTGTTAAGCTTATTTAAAAGCACTCTACATGTAATAATTTATTTTATCATTGAGAATAAAAAGTTAGTTATACCATCCACATTTTATGGATGAAGAAATTAAGACAGGGAAGGAAGGTAGCCTTCTCTGGGATAAAAATAGATAATATTCAATGGTGCTTGAACTTGTCTTGGTGCTCTACAAACATCAGGAGTATTTGACCACAGCTATCAGTATATTCAATCTTGGCCTCAAGGTACCCTCCTCCATCTTAAAATACCATTGATGACTAGAAACATGAGTATTTCAGGTACATCTAAGACTTAGGTGTCTGCCACTCCCTGCAATAACAACCTATTGTTGAGGCTTCCTAAGCAGCATATTGAGTTTTCCAGACTGTAGTTATCCATGTTAAGTCTACAGAAACAATTTTAGCTGCAGAGATAGGCCCTTCAAGGTTAAGATTCCTGGTTCCCAGGAGGAAACACTTTTACCAAGGTACATAGTAAGTACTCCCCTGGATCTGGGGCTATGTCACCAAGCTGGGGTCATTTCTCAAAAATTCCATGATATCTTATTGTTCTAATCAGGTCATTTCCATTTCCCATTCTTAACAAATACTCTTTTTTTTTTTTTTTTTTGCAAATACAAGAAGTAATTTTATTGCAATATACCGTAGCTAAGGCAGTCTGGGGACAACGGGACAATTTTGAACATCACTCTTTTAAACCTTTGCCATTACCTTTTGAATCTCCACAATTTTGCCTTTTCATGCATATTCAGCAGCTCATTTGAAACCTATTTCAGAAATGAGTGGAATGGGTGTAGCTCAATGGTTGAGCACCTGCTTCCCATGTATGAGGTCCTGGGTTCAATCCCCAGTATCTGAAAAAAAAAAAGGCAATTTGGAGGTAGATATATGGAGCCATTAAATTCAAAAGTTTTCCTCTATTGGCATTTCTCCCATAAAATATGAGACATTTTCTTTTATCCCAGCTGTCTTCTTTTTCTCTAACTTTGTCTGAATTTGTGTTTGAGTACCATTCCTTCCTGTAATATTATAAATTTTATATCATTATTTATAAACTATATACTTTTTCTTAAACTACTCCCTCTCAATCTGATCCATCCTCTTAGATTTTAAACATATCTTAAAACCTGCCATTCTGAAATTTGAAAAAAATTAAAACATTTTTGAACTTTTATTTCCAGCTGCTGATTTCTCATCTCCTTGCAATGAAAGTTGAGAGCAGAGTCCATTCATCAGCATTTCTCTCCTCCCACCCCATTCTCATTGTTTCCAATCTGGTTTTTAATTCCTATTAATTCATGGACATCAGTCTTGGTGATAATATTTTCATCAGTATAACAATCTCATAAGATTGTGTCAGCCTTCCTCTTATTTCATCCTCAGCAGAATTTGATTAGTTTCTTAACACTCAAAATCTGGGCAAGAATTTCTTTTCTTAAGGCAGATTTGGGTGAAGCATCTCCATGTCCATCTGTTTGTGCTACTTGGATCTCCCTTTATATGTTAAGGGAGCACTCCCCAAGTATTCCAATTGCCCTCTCTTCCTGCAGGTATCTTGGAAGAAGCTTATTGACACCATAAAGCCACCATTTTTTAGGTGGTCTTGGGACCACAACTGATACTTTTTAATCTCCCATCTTTTCTGTTCTAGATTTCCTTCACCCCCACATAGCAGCTCTGCTGGTCTCCTGAGATTACCAGCTGCCAAATCACTAACTCTGATGGATCTATCTCCTGTTCACAATGCCCTTCTCAGGCATGGTTTGCTACCCTTGTCCATTTATTAACACATTTGGACAGGGGAATATTGAGAGATGCCTAAATAAATCATGTAGGTACCAAACATATTCTTCCTGCCCATTATATAACAGCACACTTTCTTCCTCCTGGTAGACCAGATAAATCACTCCTGCCAAGACAGGGGCCCTTGTTCTTACCTGTGAGGCCCTGAACAAGAAGAGCAAGATGTGCTGAGCTGGTGACCAGAGCAAAGAGTTCAATGGCACTATTATTGGGCCTTTGTCTTTTAAATATTAGAATAAGTTTGTCAACTTTGTCAGGAAATTTGGTGTGAGTTTTTAATGGATTTCTAGTGTATTAATTTTATAAGAGACATGTTAATATATTTAATCTTTATATTCATGTTTCTAAAACCATATGAATTTCTAAATTTATTCCTCCTATTCTGGATTTGAGGAAATCAAGAAATAACACCTCTACCCCCATTCTGTAGGATGATGAAAACTAGGAAAAGGAAAAGGGAAAAAGTAGATGAAGATTAAACATTCTTCAAAAATGAAGCCATTAATATAGCCAAATACAATTAATAGAAAAATGAAATAATAATAAGTTTAAATATAAGAAATAAAATTTGTAAAAAACTGAAAATTAAATTAAATTAAAAGCTTGGGATATTAAAAAATAATGAAAACTATTTAAAAATTTTTTTTTTCTTTTGACATTTTGCCATTCATCACTGTAATATCTGGTGTCCTGTATGTACAGTGGCAATTTCTTGCATTTATTCCCCAGTGTCTTACTAGTTTTCATTTTGTTTTCAGAGAAGTTTTAGGTCACAGTAAAGTCACATACAGAATACAGGGAATTCTCATATACCTAACATCCCTCCCTTTTCCTCCTTCCTGTATTAATACCTTTTTATATGTGGATGGTACCTTTGTTATAACTGATATACAAATAGTGAAACATGTCTACTAAACATGGTCAATGGTTTACATTTCAGACCATACACTTTTATAAATTTTCAATGATATTTAACATGGCCTGTGTCCATCATTGTATGATCATGTAGAACACCTCCACTGCCCACTGAATACCCCCAGTTCAATCAATTCTATTTCTCCCTGCCCCTCCCCTTGGGGCCCACAATTTCACTCACAGAAGGGTTAAACTGGTGCAGAGGAGGATAATTGGTGTGAGGTGTCAATGATGGAGGATACATGGGAGGAAGTTCACCTGGGCATACATATAAGGTGTATAAAAATGTTCAGATGTCCACAGGGCATTGTCACAGTGGGTGGAGACTCACAAAATAATGGAGAAAATATTGAATTCCCACCCTGGAGAGCTCTGCCACATTCTCTAATGGAGCAGAAACAGTCCCCCAAGTGCAATGACTGGTGAAGCAGGATGATCCACTGATGGGCCCTTGATATTGATGACTATACTTATGAGCCTTTGCTCTTGAAATTGAAACTTAACCTATTGTTGTGAAGTGCCTAAAAGATGCCTTCTGAGAGCTTCCTTGTTGCTCAAATATGGCCTCTCTCTAAGCCAAATTCAGCATATAAATGCATTACCTTTCCCCCAGCATGGGACATGACTCACAGGGATGAGTATCCCTGGCACTGAGGGATTACTAGCAATCACCAGCTAGCAATGCAACTGAAAAAGACCTCAAATAAAAGGGGGGAAATGTAAAGACAAATGAGTTTATATGGCTAAGAGACTTCAAAGTGAGTTGGGAGGTAATCCCAGAGGTAACGCTTATGTACATCTCAGCAGGATCTCATAGACTACCAAAGTGGATACTACCCCCAAATAGTGGAGCTCCTGAGGGCTCTGGAGACACCCAGGTCCTATGGTCAGGGCAGATAGCTCCAGAGTTTGGTGCCTTGCCAGTGGGCCCTACTTTGGAGTTTTTGCTCCTGAGAGTGACAGAATTAGACTCAATTATGTCTTCCCTACACATGACTCATCTGTCCCTTCTACTTAAACCTATATTTGGTGTTGGAGTTTGTAGGTGTACGTCAAAGAGACTCAAGTCTTTGGGCTGTCCATGTGCCAGCAGGGCCCAGAACCTCACAGAGTTGCAACACCTACTCTCCAATTCATTGGACCCACCCAGGACAACTATCAAGGAGATGATGATGGACAACGACCATCCCAAGAAACAGAGAGAGTCTGCAACTGCAAGCATCTTCCCCATGGGATATAAGCCCATCTTCCCCATGGGATATAAGCCCCATCTCAAGTAGAAGTGGAGTGGACATCACCATCCCATAATCCTCAGGATTGGGGAAAGAACTATGGACTAGAGTGGACTTACTGGTATTCTACTATAGACATATTGTGATTCTAGAAATGGAAGAAATTACAACATTGATGTGGAGCCAGTGGCTACTGGAGCTTCTGTGGGCAGGGAGAGGGAAAAACAGTTGTAATATGGGGCCTTTTTTGGGACTTGGGAATCATCCTGAATGACACTGCAATGACAGATATAGGCCATTTTATTTTATTTTATTTTATTTTATTTTATTTTATTTTATTTTTTTAAAGATTTTATTTATTTATTCATTTATCCCCCCCTTGCTGCTTGTGCTTGCTGGGTCAGCTAACCACGCCGTGCGGGCGGGCTTTGCCTTCACCAGGAGGCCCCGGGAACCGAACCCGGGGCCTCCCATATGGTAAACAGGAGCCCTACTGATTGAGCCACAGCCGCTTCCCTAGGCCATTTTATATCATCACATAACATGCATAACTGTGTGGAAGAGTGTGAACTACAATATGAATTATGGTACATGCTTAGTGGCAAAAGTCCAGGATGCATTAATCAATTGCAATGAATATGCTACACTAATGAAGGATATTTATGTGGGAAGATATGGGAGGTGTGGGGAGTGGGGCATATGGGAATCCTTATATTTTTTTGTTTAACATTTTTGTAATCTAAGTATCTTTTAAAAAATAAAAAAAAATTTTTTAAAGATTAAACTTTTTGTTCTTTGCTGCTACAGGACATGTAGAGTACAAATTTGGGGCATACTTCATTTCACAGAAGAAACCTCAAGTCTTGGGATTGGCAAATACATTGTGAGGGTGCCACAAAGAAGTCAATCTAGTGAATATTAATTGCAACAGATAAAATAAAAAAATGGATCCATAAAATGTAAACTCAGGGATATGCATAAGAGTTAAAATATTTCAAAACTCTATGTCTGGAAATGTGGCTGAAAATGTAAAGAAACAACACTGACTCCTGTTTGTCATTCTAAGTGTGGCTTTGTTATTCAGTATTTTAAGTGAACAGTACTTTATTTTAGGCCTATATAAAAAACTAGGAAAAACATTGGGAAAGTGGTGGACATAGCACTAAGATCTGGGTACCTGAATTATTACAGTGTAGGCAATGTAGGCCCTGAGATAACCTTTCTTGACAATGTCTTTGTTTGCATATGAACTGAATGTTAGGCAGCGGCAGAATCTTCATTGTTCTGAACAGATTTTTAAAAATATATTTATTTTAGTTCCCTTGGCTGCCCCAGCAAATACTTGGCAATGGGTTGGCTTAAACAATAGGGATTTGTTAGCTCATAATTTTGCTTTCTACCTGAAGACTGGCATTCTGGGGCTGGCTGCCTGTGATCCTTTGTTCTGGGCTCCTCTGTCACATGGCAATGCACATGGTGCCTCTCCTGGCCTCTCCTTTCTCTTCTGGGTTCCAATGACCTTCAGTTTCTTCCTTCTTCTAGTTTTTTCTTTGTCTGAACTTCATTCCACTTATAAATGACTCTAGTCATAGGATTACGACCCATCCTGATTGAAGGGGATCACACCCTGTGGAGGATCCAGTGTGTCCCCTGCCCTGCTCCCCCTCCCTAAGGGAAACTCAGCCCACAGTGTGCAGCAGCCTGCATGTCCCAGGACACAAGTTAAAATGTAACAAACCTCCTCACAGGAGAACAATGTACAGATACTATCATAGAGTGTTATTTTCTCCAGTCTGTACAATTCCTTCCTACACTCACATCACCAGGCACCATTTATGTGCTTCATGTGACCCTAGCAGAAACTATATTATAAAATGTCTTTGTTCTAAGACCCTACATATTGCCCTTCATTTTCTCACCGCTTTTGTGGAGTGCTATCTTCGTTTCTGGACTGCCACCACCAGAGAGAATCTCTGCTGTCCAGAAATCCCAATAAATAAAGTTCATGTCTGACACCTTGCTGAGTGCATTCTTTGATCTTGTCACTGCCTCAACCCTTGCCCTTCAGAAGCTGGGTTGAAAACAATTGGTGAGCCAGCCAGGAGACTGAAGGACCACCAGCAGTAGCAGGCATGAGCTCGAGGAAGGGAGAATCTGTGGAGGAAATCCCAAGTTGGTCTATAATATCCATGTGGGCAGGGGTGGCTGCCCTCCAAGATGAGTGGGAACTGCTGAGAGAGTATGGGGATGCCTAAAAATCTCCAGTAGATATGCTGGCACTGCTACAGCAGGGAGCAAAGCAGCTGCATTTAAGTAAGAAAAAGGGAGACTGCCTGATAGCAGCTATAGCATGGCCCCTGTTAGGAGGCTTGCAGGTGGCTACTGAGGCTGAACAAGTGGCAAAGGCCTCTGTGCACTGCTTAGAAGAAAAATCAAAGTTAGAAAAGGACACGTGCCTGGTACAGGCAGAGATGAAAGATTCTTTAACTGATTGTCTGCACCAAGTCAACGATCAGTTAGAAACCCTGGCTTGTAGATTCAGGCTAGGGACCACAGGCTGCCTTAAGTCTAGGTCTGGAGGATATTAACCACCCCTGGGTGGGACCCTAAGGCATGGGACCCTATGGAATCCTCCTCAGATAAGGAAAAATAGTAAGAATGGGAAAAGGGCTAGATGTGACAAAATAAGAAAATGTTGGCTGGGGAATTAAAAATCATAGTTTGTCCTGTAATTCCCCAATTTAAACATTTATCAACCTTAAAACAAGGATATTTAATCCAATTACCAAATTTCAGTAAGTAAAGGAAAAATCCTTGAAATCTATGGAAATATCTTTTCTAAATTATGATTAAAACAAATTAAACAATTATAATATATCCCAGAATCTAGTAGTCAGTATACTTTTAAGATTATTCACAATTTAAAACTTTTATTAAAGAAAAAAGAAGTTTTAGTCTCCCATGGAGGGAGGAAAAAGGAATAAATTCTTGCATAAACTATAATTGTTCCAATTTCACTTGGCTTAGGTAAAATCTCCCTAGGTTTATAGAATACTGATAAAATAAATTAGCATTGTATGTATTATATCTTTAAGATAATAAAAGTTGTAATTTTGTGTTTAATAAAATTAGTTAAGGAAGAAAATAGTTAGCTCTATCCTAAAGTGAAATGACTAGTTTTCACAGAAAAGAATGAGGAATGTAAGACAAAACTTAAATGGATAAAAGTAAATTTTATTGGTTGATAATCGCAATCTAATAAGCTTATTAAAAGTGTAAAAGTAGAAAGTAAGGTACTAAAAATAGTTAAGTTCATTTGATATGTTAACTGCATTGGAAGTATTTAGAAAGTATATAAAAATAAAAGAAACAGATTTCAATATTGTCAAACTCTCTTGTGCATTCAAACCAGGCCCACAGTAAACCTGCATGAAGCCACTCCATTTGAGTTATTGGATAAGTGGGTCACTACAACCCCTAAAACAATAAAAAGATCTACCAAATCTCTGGACATGCTCCTGAAGTGGATGGAAAATATGTTGCTTTATACTCCTGTGGCTTGTGATGGCTCCATATGGTCAGATTTACAATGGACATTGCCTCTAGACTGGCTCTGTTTCATAGTGCCAAAGGGTGCTGTGCACCAACCAAGTGAAATATTGGAGTTTCCCTCCAAGGGCCAATAGTGCTGCAGCATAAACTGGCTGCACACCAGGTAAAGCAATAATTATCAGAGTAATGTAACTAGAACTTAAATAAATACAATTTATTATGGCCTGCTCCCTTGGAGAGGCAATATGTATGGTATTGCAAACCTGAATCTTAGATCTATTAACTGCAGCCCAGAAAGGAACTTGTGCATTGATTAGGGCATTGATTAGTTTTAAGAGCTGTACCTTTATACCTGATGAATATATCTTTCCTCTTCTAGATCATAGGCAGAAGGATATTGAACATGTTAAAAGTCTATGTAAACTTAATTCATTTTCTAAGTTTATTTCTTCCAGAATCAATGCCTTCCAGAACAAGGTATTAATCATTCAGGGATTTCATCTAGTTCCAATCATGGTGCAGAACCCATGTTTCCTCAACCTCATTTGAATAGCCCAGAGTTTCACACCCTGACAGACAGAACCTACTGCCACTAACAAGCAAGACGCAGCTACAGAAGAATGACCATCACCTGTTCAGCTCCCACTTAAGAATAAGGGTGTACACTCTCTAAGAGGAAACTTGAGGCCCATTAGTATAGGATATAGGGAATGCAGCTGTTCAAAATAAAGCCCACAGACCCTGGTCACAAAATCTAGTTTAAAAGTCCCAGCCTCAAAAAAAATCCTGGATAACTCCAAACAGAAAGGCCTCCCCATTGACTCCCTGAAAGGTAACAGGTAAAGGTAAAAAGACAACAATCAGGACAGCAAATAACTGGGGCCCTAGTGTGTCTATATGGATTATCCTTATGCCTAAACTTCTTTTTTGTGTCACTGTAGAAAGCTCAGAGAATTTAGAAGGAGAAAAGATATGGTATTGGAAACCCCCCATAAACCCCCCTACCAGATGCTTTGTTATCTACTAATGAAAATGATGCTTATATACTGTTAAACCAGCACAATCTATCTTGAACTATAACTCCTGAAAATTGGACAGTGTGAAACACCTTGCTGGCAAGGCAGAATACAACCCATCAACAAGTTTGGAACAAGACCTTCTCATTAAATAACGTTCAATGTTGTGTATATATTCCTGATCACTCTCATAATGTCTCACAAGTTTTAAATCATATGCAAAAACACATGTCATATTGATAAATTAGCTATTCATCACCTATCTAACTGGTTTAACTCCCTCTTTTGGCCTTGGCAACATGTCTTTATAAGTATTCTTGCTTTTAATAGAGGAGTCTTAATATTCTGTTGTATGCTGTACTGTTGTGAAATGTGGATGCAGTGTGTGTCTTATGGACAATTCAAACTGCTGTGTAGGGATGGATTGTGGAGGTCCAGTGGGTCCCCAGACCTGGCTCTCCCTCTCTAAGGGAAACTCAGCCCACAGTATGCAGCCCATGCCCAGGACACAAGTTAAATGTAACAAACCTCCTCACAGGAGAACAATGTACAGATGGCATCAAAGACTAATTTTCTCCAGGCTGTATAATTCCTTCTGACAGTAACATCACCAGACCCTATTTATGTGACACTAACAGAAACTGTGTTATAAAATGTCTTTGTTCTGAGACCCTATATATTGCCTCTCATTTTCCCACTTCTTTACAGAGCACTATCTTCATTCTCTGGACCACCGCCACCAGTGAGAATCTCTTCTGTTCATAAGTCCTAATAAATAAAGCTCATGTCTGACATCTTGCTGAGTGTGTTCTTTCATCTTGCCATTGCCCCAACCCATGCCCTTCAGGAGCTAGGTTGCCATACACCCTAACTAAAGTAACCTCATCAAAAGATCCTACTCAAAATATGTTCACACCCACAGGAATGGATTAAGTTTAAGAACATGTTTTTCTTGGGTACATACAGCTCCAAACCACAAGTAATTAAGCATAAAAAGAAACATTAGCTTTAAAAAATATTTAGGAGTAGGCTTTTATGTATGTATCTTGAAATAAAAAAAACAACAACAGCAATTGTATGTTGTAAGTCCAAAAAGGTAGAAACTCTTACTCATCTAGTTCATAAACTTCACACCTTATAATAAAGACAAAATGTTTCTAAAACATCGACTTTTTAAAAGTTAAATAAGAATCTATATATCTAAAATATGGTTACCTTTTCAAATTACTTTTCTTAGGAATCTAGATAATTATTTCAATCCATCTATTAAGGTATTTTTAGAATCCCTAAGAAACCTTTCTTTCTTTTCTTTTCTTTCTCCCTCCCTTCCTTCCTTCCTTCCTTCCTTCCTTCCTTCCTTCCTTCCTTCCTTCCTTCCTTCCTTCCTTCCTTCCTTCCTTCCTTCCTT
>JAKSZT010053804.1:4390461-4420612 GCA_026826555.1 Tolypeutes matacus | reverse complement strand
CTTGGAGTTGGAGTGGACATCACCATCCCAGTCCCCTCAGGATTGGGGGAAGATCTATGGACTAGAGTGGACTTGATGGTATTCTCTTGTTCACATATGGTGATTCTAGTAATGCAAGAAATTATAACAATGAGGTGGAGCCAGTGGGCACTTGACACTTTTGGGGTACGGAGGGGATGAGCAGTTGAAATACAGGGGCTTCTTTGGGAGTTGGAGGTTGTCCTGAGTACTGTTGTGGCAATGGATGTAGGCCATTTTAAATCAGCACACACCACTCAGAACTGTGTGGGAGAGAGTGTGGTCTACAGTGTGAACTGTGGTCTATGGTTGGTGGCAAGGCTCCAGGATGTGTAAGTTCATTGAGGGTGGTGGGCCACACTGTGGGAGATGTTTGTGTGCGATGTGGTGGGAGGTGTGGTAGGTGGGGAACATGGGAATTCCAGTGGGTTCCGTGTAATATTTTGGGTAATCTAAGCACCTCTTAAAATATATGTATATATATATATATAAATAACATTTTTATAAGCAAATACACATATATGCATATTATTTATATATCATTTTGCAAATGTTTGTATGTATTGTGAGAATTTTGATTTTTACCCATAAAAAAAAAAAAAACACCTTGTAATAAATAGAGGTACATTCTTGCATTTGCACTATTAAATACAATCATCATCCACTACTGAAATTGCTGTTATAAATACTTACATCTAGTTTTTCACCCCTCTAGAATGTAATCTTAAACACAAATTTTATGTTTTTCTTCTACTCAATGTCTAACACTCAGAGCAATGCCAAGAATTCAATGGATATTTCCTGAAATAATAAATAAATGGATTAAATATTTCCTAAGTAATTATTCTGCTCTAGATATTTGGTGTTGATTCAGGCTATGTAGTAAAAACAACACACATATCATTTTCCAACTAAACTGTCCTGTTAGAGCTTATGTTATTGGATAGTTTTTCAAAAATAATAATGAGCTATTAGGGAAACCTAAAGTTGGTCTTTTTTTGAAAATACAGATGGTCCTGCAGTCTTTCTTTGAACTTGGGTATCAACAACCAGAGGTCCTCACTGTATTTGGGCATAAGGTCAAGAGATAACACTTTGATGGAGAGGAATTGTCATTATTCTGTGTTTCAGTTACTTTTCCTTTGGCTGGCCTTCAATGTATACCTTACTCTTCTTTATCACTGAAGTGGTTTTAAGTTGTATGTATAGCAGGAAACTGTATCCTTAAATCTACTTTACTCCTATGTGTGTGTGAACACATTTTACATAGGACCTTTTGATGAGGTTGCTTCTGTTAAGTTATGTGCCACCTCAATCAGGATGGTCTAAGTTATAACAGAAGAGAGCTTTATAAGACAATAAAATTCAGGCACAGAGAGTGAAAGCTATAGGAGTTAAGAATCTGAAGTCTTTGAAACCCGGAAGAGAAGAGACCAGAAGATATCACCATGTACTTTGCCCTGTAAGAAGCTAAGGACGAAGGATTGATAGCAGCCAATCCCAGAATGCCACAGTCTTTGGAAGAAAGCATTGTTTTGATGATGCCTTGATTTTGACATTTCCCAAGCCTCAAAACAACAAGCTAATAAATGTACATTGTTTCAGCCAACCCATTAATGCTATTTGCTTAAGCAATCTAAGAAACTAAAACAAATTTCAGGACTAGGAGGGTGTGGTACTTCTATTGCAAATACCAAAAATGTGGAAATGACTCTGGAATTACCAATGGGTAAAGAGCAGAAGAATTGTGAGGTACTTGGTAGAAAAGGCTGAAATTGCTTTGAAGAGACCATTGGTAGAAATATGGAAGCTAATGGTATTTCCAATGAGGACTTACAAGGAAATGATGAACTATTATTAGAAACTATTATTAGAAAGGAAAGGTGATCCTTGTTTTGAAGAGGCAGAGAACTTGGCAAAATTGAATTGTGATGTCCTATGGAAGGCAGACTTTCAGAGTGATGAATGTGGATATTTAGTTGAAGTGATTTCCAAGCTAAGTGTGGAAAGTGCAGCCTGGTTTCTCCTTGCAGTTATAATATGTGGTAGGAATGAAATAATATGAGAATTTAACTCCTGGGTATGAAGAATCCAGAAATTGATGGTTTGGAAAATTCTGAGCTTCCAGAAAGTGAGTTCCCAGAGAACTGCTCCATGTGTGGGTTTAATAGAACATGGAACCAGTCAACAATACCAGTGCAAATCAGAATTGGAAGTGCAGTTATCCAGGAAGGATCTGTGGAAAGTCCTTTTGTCTGATGGTTTGGACCTCTGTGTAATATGTGCAAAACTGGAAAGTTTTTTTTGTGAGATCTGTATGAATAGATCCACTGCCAACATGGATTGAAGGGGATAGAAAACAGATTGAAAGAAAAAAATCACATCAAGAGCAGAGCCATGGAAGCTGATGTCTGAACCAAAGACATCTCCTCAGGCCAATAGAGGAGTCCCGCCCATATATATGGAAAGAGTGAGTTTATCCTGGTGCCTGGGGTGGGTGGACCTCTTGCTCCATGGTTCAGGAAGAGTGATACCACTCCACTGTTCTGAAAGGCTGGAATCTGTGCATGTGGAATTGCAGCGAATCTGCCACCTTCACTGTTCTGAGACAGTTGAGCCTATTTCCCAGGGAGTGCATGGAGTCTGGCCACCACACCAGTGTTCTCAGAGTATGAAGCCTTCACTCCTGTGTTTGGAGAGAGCATGACTGTTGCATAAGCACTTTGAAGGGGCCCAACTTCCACTTCTTCCACTTCTTTGCCACTCCATATTTACTCTCAGGCCTTGAAATCTAATGGAGTATACCTTGCAGAGTTTCACAATTGTTTGGGATTTGTAACTCCAGTTTTCCTTTCAATTTCTCTGTATAGGAATGGAAATGCTTATCCTATGAATGTCCCTCCTTTGTATATTGGAAGTAAATAACTTGCTCTCTAGATTTCAGTGATCAATAGCCAGAGGGGAATTGTGCCCCAGGACAGACCACATCCATAACCGATTTTGATTAGAATTTGTACTAAGCATTGTTTCTGAAATGACTTAAGGCTTTTGGTATATTGTGATTGAGTGAATTTATTTTGCCTATAGAAAGAACATGTCTTTTTTTTATCCAGAGGGTGGAGTGTGGTAATTTGAAACTGTGTGCACCACAAAAGAACATTCTTAAATCTAATCTATTTTTGTGGGTGTAAGTAGGACCTTTTGATGAGATTACTTAATTTAAAGTGTGTTACAACTCAGTCAGGATGGGACTGAATCTTAATAGTGGGGTCCTTTATAAGAGAATAAAATTGAGGAAGTGAGAGAAAATGCCATCACAAGGAAGAAGCTGAAGTCAAATAAACCCAGAATAAAATAAAGAGAGAAAGAGATGCTGCCATGTGCCTTGCCATATGACACGCTAAGAACCAAGGGTCACCAACAGCTGGCCCCAGAATGCCACAGTCTTGCAGAGAAATCAATGACTCAATGCTGCCTTATTTGGACATTTTTCTGGCCAATAAACCATAAATGCTTAAATTTCTGTTGTTTAAGCCAATGCACTTCATTGTATTTGCTTAAGCCCCCTAGTAAACTAAAACAGTCACCTTCCCTGGACTTGATGATAATACACTGTTAACTGCACAGAACTCAAAATTTCATTTTTTTTCCCTCACAACAGATCTGCAATCAGATGTACATTCCAAGTTTAAGCAGGGAGAGGAGCTGTGGGGAGAAGGAATTGGATTTTTCCAGAACTAGAATTCAGGTGAGTTCTAGGAACCTGTGCTTCACAACAAGGAGGATTCTAGTCAGTGAGTGAATAGGTTCTTGAAAATATCAACTACAGATTTCATTAAGTGAGTTATATTTTCTGTAATGTAGATGTTGATATTGGGGAAGTTTTTCTCTGGTATGGTCATTATTCTGTTTTCTTATTCATCTGTATTCAAGTGTCTGCGGCTTTGGGAAATTGAAATTTATGTACTATTGGATTTAAACTTTCACTTAATGAGCCTTTCCTGGTCCTCCTCTTTGATATTTTTCCCTCCCTTTACCACCCCAACATACCTTTCTAAATTTTTTTCTCATATTTCAATCTTGAAAATCTTTACTAAGGGTCAATGTTGTATAAAGTTTTCTATGCCTAGAGTATTTCTTTTTTTTTTTTTTTTTTAAGGATTTATTTATTTATTTACTTTTATCCATTTTTACACCCCTTCCCCCTCCCCCCCGTTTTTGCTGTTTCTGTGTCCATTCGCTGGGCAACTCTGTGTCCATTTTCTGCCCTCTCTTCTCATCCTTCTCCTCCTGTCTTCACTGGGATTCAATCGTTGGAATCTCTGATGTAGGAGAGAGGCATCCTGCCCGCGCAACCTTAGTTGCTGGTTTTTCGGTGCGTCTCATCTTGCCTCTCCCTTGTGTCACTCTCCTATTATGTCATCATCTTGCTGTGTGGCTCGCGGGAACTGGTGGTGCGCCCGCGCACAGGGCCTGGCGGCCCATGCACCTTCTATATATTTTTTAAATTTTTACCAGGAGGTCCCGGGGATCGAACCCAGGTCCCTCCATATGGGAGATGGATGCCAACCAGATATAGCCCCCTGCTATATCTCTTAAGGTTGACCAGAGATACCTAGAGTTACAGTCTTTTCCCATACAGGGTGGACATATAATAAATCAGGCTTAGTTTATCACCAGCATTCTAAAAACCAGACCTAGGGAGGAAAACGAGGTCTGGGGACACATGCATGGTTTCTAATATAGCGAATGTTTAGCCCACCCTGATTATCACAGAATCAGGACAGTGAGAATATTCGCATAGAGTATTTCTTAATTTGATATTCTATCCCAGGTAAGTGTCATATTTGAAACAATTATAGGGCCATGTGGGACTATTAAACATTTTCAGTTCTCTAATGCTAGTCTAGAAAATTTTTTCCATTATTTTCAGTCAGGGAAATTGATCTTAAAAAATCAGAAATGTTACTTGTGAAACATATCTGCAGTAAAGACATATCTACCATCATGTCATTGGTAAGCTTCATGGGTGTGACCCCTGGTCTTTCAAATAGATAACTGGGAGTGGAATAAACTAGGAATTTAGTACAATCACATCACTTAGCTGTACGTTGTTTTAAATGCTAATACAGAGAAACTATCATAGTTTGAATTTGGAGAAAATTTAACTTGAACACAAGGGTATAATCTGGGCTTTTATTAAATGATAATTGCATAATCATCACTCATATACCTAATCTTTGAAACATTATAAAGTCTGCAAAATTGATTAGATAGCTCTGCATTTGGGATGCTACAAAAGAGAAGATCTCTCTGCACGAAGAGAATAACATGGTAATTAAGTACCATTGAAAAGATTTTAATTGGTGACTCATTGAATGATTAGACTAGAATTCCTATGTACTATGTGTATTAATGGATATTTATGGACAGACTTTTTATGGTCCCTCATCTACTTCCCAGAAGCAGAAATGTTATACACAAAAGAAAGGCATTATATATAGTGAATTGCCATAAGATTTTACTAACAGATCCAGGGTGACTCAGCATATGTTAACATCACAAAGGAAAGAAACTCTACTTCAAGAATCTATTTGGAAAAGTCCTCAGTGTCCAGTCATCTCTTAACATAAACAAATTCCAAAAAGAAGTAAATCATATGAGTGTGATCTAATTGGTAAATCATTTATTCAAAATTCTGGCCTTACATATTACAATGAATCTCACCTGGAGAAAGACCATATGAATGCCATCTATGTGGGAAAGTCTTCATTTATTCTTCTGCCCTAAGACATGAGAGAACTCATGCTGGACAGAATCTGTGAATGCCATTTATATGAGAAAGCCTTCCCTTGTTTTTCTGCCCATAAACAACAGAGAGAATTTACACTGGAGAGAAACCCTATGAATATCTTTTATGTAGGAAAGCCTTCGCCCCTTTTTCTACCCTTAGACAACATAAGACAACTCACAATGGAGAGAAACCCTATGAATGTTATCTATGTGGGAAAGCATTCATACATTGTTTTGAACTGAGACAACATGAGAAAACTCACAATGGAGAGAAACCATATGAATGTCATTTATATGGAAAAGCCTTCATCCATAATTCTAGTCTCAAACATCATGAGAAGACTCACATTGGGAAAAACACTATAATTGTTATCAGAGTGGGAAAGCCTTCACTCAAACTTCTAAAACAACATAAGGAAACTCACACTGGAGAGATACCATAAGAATTTCATCTATGTGGGCAAACCTTAGTTTGTTTTTGTAATCTCAGACAACATGAGATAACTCAAACTTGAGAGAAACCCTCTGAATACTATATATGTGAAGGGGTTCGGTTAATGTTCTAACAGTTCAAATAAGAGTACTCATACTATAAATGTTTTGAACATGGAAGAAATTTTTACCCTGACTTAACCTTTAAACATACTAGAGAACTCATACTCCCATGAAACAGTTCATAATAAATTTGGTAGAAATTTTAGTCATCCTGATTACTTCATCAATTTAATGCAACCTATGTAGCAAAGGCTTTGATAGATTGATGATATACAATATAAGAGAATTAATAATGTAAATGTAATGAAAGTGGAAGTATCTTCATCTGCTATTCTGATAGACATGTCTTTACCAGAGGATGAAGCCTTGAGGGGGTGCAAAATAATTCATACTGGAGATGTTATTCATGAAAAATCACACAAAATCATTTATTCATACAGCAACACTTTTAGGGCATGAGAGAATCCATAGTGTATAAAACTCTTATTGGTGTCATGAATGAAGGCATGTCTTCAGTGATCACTCATTCCTTAGTTAATAATTTTATGGTAAGGAAACAACAATCCCAAAATTGATTTAGGAAAACCTTCAGCTGGATTTCACATCAGAAAATTCATAGTGGAAAATAAAATACTTTATATGGACCATTTAGCATGCAATTCATCAATGAGTCAAGAATATTAGGGGGGTGGATGTGGCTCAGATGGTTGGGCGTCTGTCTGCCATATGGAGGGACCTGGGTTCGATCCCCGGGACCTCCTGGTAAAGTAAAAAAAATATATATATATATAGAAGGCACATGGGCTGCCAGGCTCTGTGTGCCGGTGAGCCGCCAGGTCCCGGTGAGCCACCAGGTCCCGGGAGCCATGCAGCAAGATGATGACGTAACAGGGGAGAGAGAAGACGAGATACTGCGAAAGCTCTGAAAGCCGGGAACTGAGGTGGCACAGGTGGCGGGATACCTCTCTCCTACATCGGAGGTCTCCAGGATCGAATCCTGGTGAAGACTGGAGGAGGAGGATGAGAAGAGATGGCAGGAAACAGACATAGAGAAATGCCCAGCGAATGGACACAAAACAGCAAATGGGGAAGGGGGGCGGGGGTTAAATGGATAAAGTAAATAAATAAATCTTAAAAAAAAAAAAAATATATATATATATATATATATATTGAACAAGACCTACTATTGAAAATATGTAGGATAATGATATAGAATTGTGAAGTGACATGGGTATCCTGAATGATGACTTTTGTAGGAAGAAATATGAGCTGAGATTAATCCAATAGATTATTACTTGTAAGCAACCAATATTGTATATGAAAAATCTAAAATAGTGACCACATTCTAGTTCTGTTTTTATGCAATTCTAAGCAGATATTTGATCAATCAGAAAATAATTTTGAATGTTAACTCTAACATTTAGAACAGAAAATTATCATTCTTAACTATTATCTTAGAATTATAATACACAAGCTCATGGCATGCATGAAATCAAACATAGGTAAATAAACACACTTTAGATGCAGAATCTTTTTTTTTTTAAAAGATACTTAGATTACATAAATGTTATATTAAAAATGTAGGTGATTCCCATAAACCCCACTCTCTACCCATCCCACACTTTTCCACATTAATAATATCCTTCATCAGTGTGGTACACTTGTTACAATTGAGAAACACATATTGGAACATTCCTGCTAAGCATGGATTATAGTTTACATTAGTCTATACTCTCTCCTGCACAATTTTGCAAGTTATGACAAGATATATAATGGCCTGTATCAGTCATTGCAATGTCATTCAAGACAATTCCAATGTCCTGAAAATGCCCCTATATTACACCTATTTTCCCCCCTCTATCCCCTCAGAACCTGCAGTGGCCACTGACTCCACATCAGTGATAAATTTTTTTCCAATGCTAGAGTCACAGTAAGTCTATAGAAGAATAAGAGTAAGTCTACTCTAGTCCATCATTCAGTCCTCAACCCTGAGGACTCTGGGATGGTGATTCCCACTCCACCTTTGAGAGGGGGCTTAGATTCCATGGGGCTGATGGTTGGGACTGTCTTGCTTGCAGTGGTAGACTCTCTGTTCCTTTGGATGGTCATTGTCCATCATCATTTCCTTGTTCATTGTCCTGGGTGAGTCCAATGAACTGGCGAGTAGGTGATGCAAATCTGTTGAGGTTCAGGGCCCAACTGGCACATGGAAAGCCCTAAGAGTTAAGTCTCTTGGACATAAACCTATCAACTCTAGCACTAGCTATATGTTCAAATAGAAGCAGAAGAGGGGGGGAAGCGGCTGTGGCTCAATCAGTAGGGCTCCCGTTTACCATATGGGAGGCCCCGGGTTCGGTTCCCAGGGCCTCCTGGTGAGGGCAGGCCCGCCCGCACGGCGTGGTTGGCTGACCCGGCGAGCGCAAGCAGCAAGGGGAGGATGAATGAATAAATAAATAAAATCTTTAAAAAAAAAAAAAAAAAAAAAAAAAAAGAAGCAGAAGAGGGGGAATGCAGTGAATTTATATGCTGAGTTTGGCTTAGAGAAGGCCACATTTGAGCAAAAGGAGGCCCTCACAAGGTAACTCTTAAGGGATATATATATATCACTGGGCCAAGTTTAAGTTTCATAAGTACAAGCATCAATAACAAGGGCCTGGGGCATTTGTCTGCCCTCCTTTGTTAGACACTGCCCATGTATTCCAGAGATTCTTGCCACTCTGTTAGAGAATGTAGCAGGACTCACTAGGATGGGAATTCAATATTCTATGGGTTATCCTATGGGTCTCCACCCACTGAGACAACACTCCCACCACTGACACCCCAGACCAGTAATCCTCCCCTAGCACAGCTGCAACCCCTCTGCAATCCAAAACCTCCCCCAAAACAAAGCTGATAAAAATAATGATAATAAAATAAAAAGTAAAAAAAAAATGTGCATTGTGCCTTTAATCACCATAAAATTTGTTAGCCTTTATATATATTGACAATTTCTTCTGTATGTTCCCCCAATGCCTTTTTTTTTTTTTTTTTTTTTTTCACTTTATTTTCCAAGAAGATTTAGGTTACAGAAAAGTTGCATAGAAAATACAGGGGATTCCCATGCACACCACTCTCTTCTCCCCACATCCTACCCTACCAATAACATCCTACATGAGTATGGTACATTTGTTACAGTCAATGAACAAATATCAAAGCATTGCTACTAACCATAATCAATGTTTTACATTATGGTTTACTTTTTGCATATACTTTTATAGGTTCTGACAAAATATATAAGGTCCTGTATCTGTCATTGCAAGATTATAAAGAACAACTCTGTGGCAGTTTGGTATTGTTTATGAATTCTAAAAATAGATATTGGATTGTGGTCATAAACTGTTCCTCCGTACATATTAGATTGTACTAGATTCAGAGGTTTCACTTTTACCTTATTAAATCAAGACCAGGGCTTTTATTTGACCACGTCATTAGGGTGGCTTGGTTGGAGTTCCCCCCACCCCACCCCTTTGTGGGCTATATAAATGGATGCTCAATAAAAGACAGGGAAATAAAGACAGAGAGAAGGAGAACACAGAGAATTTAGTTTCTTGATGCTGGAGCCCCAGGGAAAGAGCTGAGCCATTCCCATGATAGTTTACAGCTGGCCTTGTAGAGAGAACAGAGCAGTTGAACCCAGAAAAAGATAAGCCCCAGGAAGAGAGATGAACATTAGGCCAGCCTACAGCTGAGATCATTAGAAGCTGGGACCATGGAGCCTTAAGAGGAAGAGGAAGGCTAAACCTTCACAGAGATCAGCAGCCCTTTTGCTCCAACATGTGGCAACAGACCTTGGTGAGGGAAGTATCTTTATGACCTTGTGACTGTAAGCTCCACCTCAAATAAATAATCTTTATAAAGACCAACAGATTTCTGGTACTTTGCATCAGCACCCCTTTGGCTGACTTATACAAACTCCAATGACCAAAGATGCCCCATGTTCCAACCATTCCTCCCTCCCCTTCCCCTTCCCCTTGGAAATTATGACAACTAAGTTTCAATTTATGAAGAATAAGGTTCATAGGTACATGCATTAATATTAAGGGCCTGACATACTGGTCTGTTTTCTTTTATGGGTGTTGTCTATGTACTCAAGATGTTCTTGCCCCTCTATTAGAGAATGTAGCAGAATTCCTGAGGATGAGAGTTAAAATTTTTTTTCTTTATTGTGTGGGTCTCCACCCACTGAGATAACACCCTATGCCAAGATGAAGATTCATGTTCCATAGAAGCATGACCCAGGTGCACACTTTCCCACCTATCCCACCACCAATGCCCTGCACCAGTGGCCCTCTTTCCTATATTTGCCAAAAAAAAAAAAAAAAAAGCATTCCCACCATTGTGGTTTCAACCACAGACCTACAAATCCCACTCCTTTCTCCAGTCCTCCCCTTAGTTCCATTGATAGCCCATCCCAACCCTCCATCTTACTCACCCTCACATTCCAGCACCACCACTCACATACTTGCATCACCATCACCCCCTCCAATGCCAAATCAGCCCCTTCCACCTCATGTATTTTGCCCATATTGAGCATCAGCTCACCCCACTCTAATTCCTTTCTGTCACCTGATAACCTGTCTTCTAGGCTCTAGCTCTGTGAGTCTGCTCAATAGGCCCTAAGCATTCTTTTTAAAGGGAGTATGTTGAGGTTACAGGCAACAGGGAACATCCTTCCTATCTGATTCATCAAGCTCATAGAATTGTCTTCCTCACCATCCTGGTCTGTGCACAAGGAAGCCTTAGCAACCCATGTGTTCCTCTTTCCTGCGCTGCATCTAGGGCCTGTTGGGCAGTTCAGCAGAATTTTAAACCTTTCCATTTCTGTGAGCCCTCTTCCTCCTGTTCTTTTATGGCTTGAAAGATGGCCATAATCTCTTACTGCTCTGTAATGTGGGCAATTTTTCTGTAGAGATCCTATCCATTTCTGTTGCCTATCCACTGCTTTGCTAACCAAAGCCACATTGCCTTCTTGGCTAGCCAACCCTCTCTCCTCCTTTGTTTATCCTTGGTAATTCTTTGTGTTCTCCTTGTGGCCTTTCTGGCATGGCTTCCCATTGCTGGGCTTCTATCCTTATGGCCACCTTACTCAAAAAGGCTTATGTTGTGTATTGATTCGACCTCAAAGCAGGACACTATGGTGGATCTTTTCTACCACTTCATCCACTACTCTCCCAAGGACAATAGAAAGGATATGGAAGTATTTTATTGTGCAATTTCTCCTTACATTAATGCATCCAATGCCATACAAAGCAGGACCACAACCTGTCACATCCTGACCAGCAGTGGGATGATGTAACCAAGTGCCTTTCCTTTACTTGAAGGACAGTTATGGCCTCAGGAACTGTCTTCCAGAGGATTTTACATTTGGGGAAGTCCCCAAAGGGGAATATGCTCTCATGCTCCCAGCCTCCCAATCTAATAGTGGGATGGGTTTGTCTACATCCCTGCTCTGTTGATTGTCCTACTCCATGAAGGCAAAAATACAATGCAACAGGGGCTCAAAGGTTAGTTTTCCCAGGGGACATCTGTGTCTGTAATGCCCCCTCATTGAATAGATTCACTAAGCCAGGAGAAACTCCCTTAACTTGGCCCATATTAGTCTTTTAACTAATGTTTTTCACTTTCAGGAAAATATCTCATTTTGACAGTCCATTTTAATCAATGTCCAGGTGGTTCTGTGTTGAGTAAATCTTAACTTCAAACTTGAAAACAGCTCTGAATTTGTGGTGCTCCCTACATAGGGCCCCAAACTCCCTTTTGAAGTCATTTGAAATACTTGAGACACTGTGGGGTTCAACAGGTGGCATGGGAGTATAAAGGTGGCCAGCAACCAGGGTAAAATTTCCCTAATCTTCCTAGGACCCACCTCCTGCCTCTCTGCCCCCATCCAACACACCATTGTGTCACTCTTCATGTAGACATTCCTTACACCTCACTTGTGCTCACGTAGTTAAAGGGAGGCCAGAACTTCATTCAGCCCATGAGACCCCAGGGACTGGCATCACCCTAGGATGATTGAATTGATGAATCCTTATGCCTCCAACATACTATGGAGTGCTTTGTTGGCATACAAACTGTTAGGGCAAGACACCGATTGCCACATATAAGGAAGGAGTCTGACCACGTGGACAATAGGAAAGAGTCATGCACGTGTTTGGGTCACCAAGAAAAGACATGACTTACAGAGACACTGGATGGAATAACATTTAGTCACAAACAGAAGAGAAAAGGCAAAGTCAGCTTCACTAGTGGAATTTGGTTCCCCATGACATAGCTGATGCGGAGAGATGGTCTACACACACCCCTCTACTGTACTGTTGGCAAGGGACCTGGCTCCCTCCCCACCAGGAGCAGATGTAACCACAAGGGTGGACTGGGTGCTATGAAATAGTGCAAATGTTTGGCCAAGAAGTCTCCAGTGAGTGTTTACACAATGCTCTGGACAAAAGAGGAAGGAGTGTTCCAGCTAGGGAATAAATATTCCCTATTTTAATGTTTATTAAATAAATATTTATTAAATAGATATTTAATTCTAAATATTCTTTAGAATTAAGCCCATATTTATCATCCCGTTCCAGGAGCCAGACTAACATATCTACTCCTAAGCATGGGGTAACCTTAAAGTACATTGTCAGCTGATAAATAGTAATAATGATAAATCATTGCCTTCTGCCCTCCTAAACACTAAAACCCCCAGTAGAAACCTGGAGGAAATCACAAGTGAGACCTAAGTAGCCATGGGATGTCATGGAGAGGAAAATGAGCAGAGAATATAGAGGGTCATGCAGCTGGATTGGAGGAGGCAGCTTTGCAAGTAAATGCCTTTCTCTCCAGCATTCAACCTCCAATAAAGGACAGTGAGTCTTCAGAGTGCCCAGTAGAAGAAGGATCTCATGTGCAAAATGGAATCAGACATAGTGCTGTTTCCAAGGGATCCCCAAATCACTCATAACACCAATAGTGGAAATTAGTAAAATTTTCACAAACTGCCTCCTTAATTAAATCCAAACTCTTATGAGAGGGGTAGTTTTACAACTTTGGCTTATATAGATTTATGTATAATTTAGTCTCTATAATGGGGTTTAATCTTGTTTCCTCTCAATGGCCTGGCATTGACATGGTAATTGTAAACAATATTTTGAAATACTTATTAAACTTATAGGTCTTATATAAAAATTACAAAAACAGTATAAATAACTCATGATCCTCTCAGAGTCTCCAACGGTTATAATTTCACCACATTTGCCCCTTAAAACAAAATACTCAAAAAAACTCCCCTAGGTAACCACACACACACAAAAAAAAACAAATCAGAAAAAAACATACTTGTATATTATGATCCAATACATGGTTCTTCTTCAAATTTTAGTAATTGTTTGTACAGTGGGAAAATGTTTCTTTGTCCATTGCAGTCCATGCTGCTTCAAACTGGAACTGTTCTTGAGACATTCCCTCATGTCCTTGACAGATTTGGCAAGCAGCTGACTCCAAACTGGGTCTGCCTCCTATAGAAACATTTCAGTCTGATGTGATCCTCTCCTCAGCACATCCCCTCAGGAGGGGCATGAAAGCCACCCACCACAACCCTGGTGATGTCAACTTGATAACTTGGAGAAGTTTCTCCAGATTTGTCAGCTCATACTCAGAAAGTGTTTCCACATTGTAAAGAAATGGAATTTTGGGGGGCTATATACAAAGAATGTCGATATCTTTGTCACCATCCAACTTTATAGAACACTAAAAAATCTTGATAATCAATATTATTCTGCTCTTTTCTCTCAAAACATATGACTTTAGGAGACATGAAGATTCATAAATATTCTATTAGAAGAGATATGAAATTAATAGTCTATCCAATTTTTCATCAAATATAAAATCTCTCCTTTTTTTTTGGAATTTATAATAACATTTATTTTCCGAGACTGTTTTAACAAATCAATTTTATTTATACATATTACTAAAGCATACAATCCATACAAAGTGTACAGTCAATGGTTTTTGGCATAATCACATAGTTGTGCATTTATCACTTCAATCATTATTAGAGCATTTTCATTATTTGAATAATGAAATTATAAAAACAGACAAACAAAAAAATTCATCACCTTTCAATCTCTCTATGCTTCCCCTGCTGTGCATAGCTGCTATTTCTGGCTATTATTGTTTGGTTTGTTTGTTTGTTTTAAAGCAGTTTTATTAAGATATATTCATGGGAAGCGGCTGTGGCTCAATCAGTAGGGCTCCCGTTTACCATATGGGAGGCCCCGGGCCCGGTTCCCGGGGCCTCTTGGTGAAGGAAAGCCCACCCGCATGGCGTGGTTAGCTGACCCAGCGAGCACAAGCAGCAAGGGGGGGATAAATGAATAAATAAATAAAATCTTAAAAAAAAAAAAAAAAAAGATATATTCACATACCATAAAATCTATCCAAAGTGTATAATCAATGGCTTTTTAGCATAATCACAATGTTGTGCATTCATCATCACAAAAAATTTTAGAACAATTTCATAACTCCAAAAAGAAAAACTCCACACCCAGCAGACACCTCTCAATCCCTTCAGCCTTCCCCAGTCCTACATAACCACTTATCTAATTTCATCTTTATAAATTGTATAGATGAAATTATATAATATGTAGTACTTTGTGTTTGGTTTCTTTCACTTAGCATAATGTGTGGGGTTTTTTTGGCCAGATATTAACATCTTGTAACATTAACATACAGTAGGTCAATTTCAAAGGAAAACAGCTTATATATGCAATATTAGCTATATTCATATTAATATTTCACATGAGGGTTTACTATGCTATACAGTTCCATGTTACATTTAAATATATATATATATATTTTTTATAAGATGTTTAGATTACATAAATGTTACACAAAAATTACAGGGATTCCCATGATCCCGACTTCCCACACCCCCCAAAACATCCCATATAAACATCTTTCATTAATGTGGCTCATCACCTGCAATGGATATACACATCCTGCAGCTTTGCCACTAAGCATGGACCATAGTTCACATAGTAGAACTCACTCTCGCCCACACAGTTCTGCAGGTTATATGCTGATGTAAAATGCTCTATATCTGTCATTGTAATGTTACTCAGGATAATTCCCAAGTCCTGAGAAAGCATCTGTATTACAACTGCTTTTCCATTCCCTACCCCAAAAGCATCCAGTGGCCACTGGCTCCACCTCACTGTTGTAATTTCTTCCATTGCTTGAATCACATTATGTCTACAACAGAATACCATTAAGTCCACTCTAGTCTATAGCTCTTCCCCCAATCCCGAGGAGTTTGGGATGGTGATGCCCACTCCACCTCCAAGTGAGAGTGGGCTTATATCCCATGGATATGGTGGATGGGATTATCCTGCCTGCAGCTGCAGGCTCTCTCCATTCCCTGGGATGGCCGTTGTCCATCATCGTCTCCTTACCAGGTGACTTGGGTGAGTCCATTGAGCTGTAGGGTAGGAGGTGCAGCTCTACTGAGATTCCAGGCATGGCTGACACATGGGCAGGACTGAAGCTCCAGTCTCTGGAAGAATACCTACAAACTCCAGCATCACATATAAGTTTGAACAGAAGGGACTGAAGAAACATGTGCAGGGAGGACTTATTTGAGCCCAACTCTGTCACTCTCAGGGGCACAGATTCCAAAGTAGAGCCTACTGATAAGGCATCAATCTCGGAGCTATCCCCTCTTATATAGGACCTGGGTGTCTCCAGAGGCCTCAGGAGCCCCTCTGTGTGGGATGATATCCACTTTGGTGTTCTATGAGATCCTACTGAGGTGTGCATAAGCGTTACCTCTGGGATGATCTCCCGACTCTCTTTGAAGTCTCTTAGCCACATGAACTCATTTCTCTTTACCTTTTCCCCCTTTTATTCAAGGTCTTTTTCCAGTCATATTGCCAGTTAGGACTTCGTGTTAATCCCTTGTTGTCAGGGAGGCTCATCCCCGGGAGTCATGTCCCATGCTGGGGGGAAGGTAATGCATTCATATGGAGAGCTGGGTTTAGAGAGAGGCCACATTTGAGCAACAAGGAGGCTCTTAGGTGGCAACCCTTAGGTACCCCATAACAGTAGGGTAAGTTTCAATTACAAGAGCAAAGACTCATAAGGCTAGTCATCAATAACAAGAATCCATCAGTGGAGCCTCCTCCTTTGCCAGGCACTGCCCCTGCACTCGGGGGACTGTTGCTGCTCCCTTGGAGAATGTGGCAGAGCTCTCCTGGCTGGGAATTAAGTATCCCCTCATGTATTGAGTAATTGTCTACCCACTGTGACCATGCCCCACCCCTTGATCATTTGAACAAATTTATATATCTTTCATGTATATTCAGGTGAACTTCCTCCCATGAAACCCCCATCCCAGACACCCCCCCACCAATGATCCTCTCCTGCCCCCTTGTAACCCTTCTGTGATCCAAACCTTCCTTGAAGATGAAGACCATATAATAGCCAAATACAATTAACAAGAAAATGAAATAATAAAGATAAGTTTAAATATAAGAGATAAAATACATGGTAACTTTAAAAAAACACTAGAAATAAAATAAAATTAAAGGATTGGGATATTCAATAAATGGGAAAAAATTAAAATATATATATATATATATTACATTTTTCCTTTTATCACTGCATTATTGGGTTTCCACTCTGTACTATGGCACCTGCCCCTCTCACTCCCCAGTGTCTCCTGAATTTTCATTTAATTTTCAAAGAAGTTTTAGGTCACAGCAAAGTCACACACAGAATACTAGAGACTCCCATATACCCAACCTCCTTCCCCTTTCCTCACCCCATATTAAAACCTTTTTTTATGTGGATGGTAACATTGTTATAACTGTTATACAGATAGTGAAGCATAGCTACTAAACATTGTCAATGGTTTGCAGTATAGTTTACAATTTAGACAGTACAATTTAAAAGTTTTTGATGATATTTACCATGTCCTGTGTTCATTACTGTAAGGTAATGAAAAACATTTCCCATGACCACTAAATACCCGGTTTGATCTTTTCTGTTCCTTCCTCCCCATCCCCCTAGGGCTCATGACACTCCCTTGTCTTGACTCACTGGATGACAAGATTCATAGTAACATGCAACAAGAGGTCTTGACATGCTGATTATCCTCTCCTATTAGGATCCACCTTTGTGCCTAAGAGATACCCACCTGTCTGTTTCTGGGTGAATCGGTCCTCCCAAAGATGGGGATCCATCTTCTTCCCACTCACCGTGTGGGTCTCCACTTCCTGACAAAACACCTTATGACAGGATGAACACTCACACATTCCCGAGAAGCCTACTCCAGATGCATACCTTCCTGAATGCCCCCCCAACCTACACCCTAAACCAGTGACACTACCTTGTCATACTGACATAAGAGCATTCCCACTCCTACACATTTAACACCATACCCACAAATCCCATGTTCACCTAGTCCCCATCCCAACTCTCCCCCCAGTATCCTGGGTATTCTAACCTGCCCTTCCTAATCTACCCACCTGTCAACCCTGCAACACCAAACCCAGTAGTATCTCTAACCTTCTGTCCTATCCTTCAATATGCAACTACACTCTATCACTTTACCATAGATTATGTCCATATGCATGATGGCTCACAACCTTCTCTTTCTCTCACTTGTTAACCTCTCTTTCAGACAATGGTTCTCAGAGAATGCTCACTTTCCACAATTCAAATCAGTGAGGTCATGTACTGGCTTCAATGCCTGGCTTGCTTCACTCAACATAAGGTCTTCAAGATTCATCCATGTTTTTCCATGTGTTAGCACTTTATTCCTTCTTACAGCTGAGTAATATTCCATTGTATGTATGTACCACATTTTGTTTATCCATTCATCTGTTGATGGGCACCGGGGCTGATTCAAACTTTTGGCAATTGTGAACTATGAATATTGGTGTGCATACATCTGTGTCTTTGCTTTCAATTCTTCTGGGTATATACCCAGCAGTGGAATCACTGGATCATACAGAAGATCTATTGTTAGTTTTCTGAGGAACTGCCAAACGTCCTCCATAGTGGCTGGAACATTCCACAATCACACCAGCAGTGGATGAGGGTTCCTATTCCTCCACATCCTCTCCAACACTTATAGTCTGCTGTTTTTTTTAATAGCTGCCATTCTGATGGGTGTAAGATGGTATCTCATTGTAGTTTTGATTTGCATTTCCCTAATAGCTAGCGATGTCAAGCATTTTTTCACGTGCTTTTTAGCCATTTGTATTTCTACCTTGGAGATGTGTCTTTTCAGGTCACTTGCCCATTTTTTAAATGGGTGTTTGTCTTTTTATTTTCAAGGTGTAGGATTTCTTTATATATGCAGAATATTAGGCTCTTATCAGATATATGGCTGTGAAATATTTTCTCCCATTGGGTAGGCTGCCTTTTAATTTTCTTAATAACATACTTTGAGGTGCAGAAGTTTTTAATTTTGAGGAGATCCCATTTCTCAATTTGTTCTCTTGCTGCTCGTGCTTTGGGTGTGAAGTTCATGAAATCATTTCCTATTACAAGGTCCTGTAGATGCTTCCTTACATCATCTTCCAAGGTCTTTATGGTTTTGACTCATATTAAGATCTTTGATCCATCTTGAGTTGATTTTTGTATAAGGTGTGAGATGGTATTCCTATCTCATTCTTTTGTATATGGATATCCAGTTCTCTAAGCACCACTTGTTAAAGAGGCCCTTCTCTTCCAATTGAGTGGGCTTGGTGGCCTTATCGAATATCAGATGACTGTATATACGAGGATCTATATCAGAACTCTCAGTCCAATTCCATTGTTCAGTAGGTCTATCCTTGTGCCAATACCATGCAGTTTTGAGCACTGTAGTTTTGTAGTATGTTTTAAAGCCAGGTAATGTGATACCTCCAACTTCATATTTCTTTTTCAATATGACTTTGGCATTTTGGGGCCTCTTACCTTTCCAAATATATTTTGTAGATAGTTTTTCCAGTTCCTTAAAAAATACAGTATTGATTTTTATTGGGATTGCATTAAATCTGTAGATTCATTTGGGTAGGATAGACATCTTGATGATGTTTAGTCTTCCTATCCATGAACAGGGAATATTCTTCCATTTATTTAAGTCTTCTTTGATTTCTTTTAACAGTGTTGTGTAGTTTTCTGTATATAAGTCCTTTACAACTTTAGTTAAATTTATTCCTAGGTATTTGATTCTTTTAGTTACTATTGTAAATGGTATTTTTTTCTTGATTTCCTCCTCAGATTGCTCATTATTGGTGTACATAAATGCTACTGAGTTTTTTTTAATTAATTTATTTTTTATTGTGGGTAAAAATCAAAATTTTCACAATACATACCCATATTTGTAAAATGATACATAAATATATATGCATATATGTGCATTTGCTTAGAAAAATGTTATATATATATATATATATTTTTTTTAAGAGGTGCTGAGATTATCTAAAATATTACATGGAACCTACAGAGATTCCCATGTTCCCCACCTCCCACACCTCCCACCACTTCCCACACAAACATCTCCCACAAATATGGCCCACCACCCTCAATGGACTTACACATCCTGGGGCCTTGCCATCAACCATAGACCACAGTTCACATCGTAGACCACACTCTCTCCCTCACAGTTCTGAATGGTGTGTGCTGATTTAAAATGGCCTACATCCATTGCCACAACGGCACTCAGGACAACCTCCAAATCCCAAAAAAGCCCCTGTATTTCAACTGCACATCCCCTCCCTGCCCCGAAAGTGTCCAGTGGCCACTGGCTACACCTCACTGTTATAATTTCTTCCATTGCTAGAATCACCATATGTGTACAACAGAATACCATCAAGTCCACTCTAGTCCATAGTTCTTCCCCCAACCCTGAGGGGACTGGGATGGTGATGTCCACTCCACCTCCAAGTGAGAGAGGGCTTATATCCCATGGATATGGTGTGTGGGATGATCCTGCCTGCACATGCAGGGTCTCTCTACCCTGGGATGGCTGTTGCCCATCGTTGTCTCATCGCCAGGTGACTTGGATGAGTCCATTGAGCTGTAGGGTAGGAGTTGCAGCTCCACCGAGATTCCATGCACACCTCGCACATAGGTAGGCCAGAGGCTCCAGTCTCTAGAAGTATACCTAAAAACTCCAGCATCACATATAGGTTTGAACAGAAGGGACTGAAGAACCATGTGCAGGGAGGACTTATTTGAGTCCAATTCTCTCCCTCTCAGGAGCACAGATTCCAAAATAGAGCCCACTGATAAGGCGTCAGTCTCTGGGGCTATCCCCCCTTATATAGGACCTGGGTGTCTCCAGAGCTATCAGGAACCCCTCTGTGTGGGGGTGAAAATGCACTTTGATGTTCTATGAGCTCCTACTGATGTGTGCATAAGTGTTACCTCTGGGATAACCTCCCTACTCTCTTTGAAGTCTCTTAGCCACTTGAACTCATTTGACTTTACCTTTTCCCCCTTTTATTCCGGGTTTTTATCCAGTTGTGTTGCCAGTTGGCACTTGGTATTAATTCCTCGTTGCCAGGGAGGTTCATCCCCGGGAGTCATGTCCCACATTGGGGGGAAGGTAATGCATTCATATGCTGAGTTTGGCTTAGAGAGGGGCCACATTTGAGGAACAAGAAGGCTCTCAGGTGCAACCCTTAGGCACCCCATAACAGTAAGCTAAGTTTCAGTTACAAGAGCAAAGACTCATAAGGGTAGTCATCAATAAAAAGAACTCATCAGCGGGCCATCCTCTTTTGACAGACACTGTCCCTGCATTCAGAGGACTGTTGTTGCTCCCTTGGAGAATGTGGCAGAGCTCTCCAGGCTAGGAATTCAGATTCCCTCATTTATTGAGTTATTGTCCACCCACCGTGACCATGCCCCATCCTTTGATCTTTTGAAAAATTTTGTATATCTTTCATGTATATTTGGATGAACTTACTCCCATGGAATCCCCCTCCCAGAAACCCCCCACCAACAGTCCCCTGAAGTACCCATTGTAACCCTTCTGTGATCTAAATCTTCCATAAACATGTAGCCCATAAAATAATCAAATACACTTAATAGGAAAAAGAAACAACAATGAAAAGCTTACATGCAAGAGACAAACATAAGGAAACTCAGGAAAAAAACAAAAACAAAAAAACAAGCAAACAATCAAACAAAAAACAAAACCAAATATAAATAGTGGATTGGGACATTCAAAAAAATGGGGAAAAGAGCAAAAGAAATGCCTTTTATATATATATTTATATTCTTTTTTTCCTTTTATCACTATGTTATCAGATGTCCGGTGTGCCGTGGCACCTTCCCCCTCTCAATCCCCAGTGTCTCCCAAATTTTCATTTAATTTTCAAAGTAGTTTTATTTTTTTATTTTTTATTTTTTTAAGATTTTTATTATTTATTTATTCATTTATCCCCCCGTTGCTGCTTGTGCTCTCTTGGTCAGCTAACCACGCCGTGCGGGCGGGCTTGCCTTCACCAGGAGGCCCCGGGAACCGAACCCAGGGCCTCCCATATGGTAAACGGGAGCCCTACTGATTGAGCCACAGCCGCTTCCCTCAAAGTAGTTTTAGATCACAGCAAAGTCACACACGGAATACCAGAGACTCCCACATACCAAACCACCCCCCTTCCCCACCCCATATTAACCACCCCCCCTTTTTTTTTGGATGTTAGCATTGTTATAACTGCTATACAGGTAGCAAAATATAGCAACTACACATTGTCAATGATTTACAGTATAGTTTACAATTTAGATGATACAGTTTAATAAGTTTTGATGATATTTACCAGGTCCTGTGTCCATTACAGTAAGGTAATGAAAAACCTTTCCTATGACCACTAAATACCCCATTAGATCTTAAGTGTTCCTTCCTCCCCACCCACCTGGGGCATTTGACACTCCCCTGTCTTGACTCATGGAATGTGAAGATTCATAGTTACATGCCCTGGGTATTTGAACCTGCCCTTCCTAATCTACCCACCTGTCAATGCTGCACCACCAAACCCAGTAATATCACTACCCACCTGTCCTATCCTTCAATATGCAACTATACTCTATCTCTTTACCATAGATTATGTCCATATGGGTGATGGCTCAAAGCCTGCTCTTCTCTTTCTCTCCCTTGTTAACCTATCTTTCAGACAATGGTTCTCAGAGACTGCTCACTTTCCTCAGTTCACATCAGTGAGGTCATATACTGTTCATCCTTCAATGCCTGGCTTGCTTCACTCAACATAAGGTCTTCAAGATTCATCCACGTTATTCCATGTGTTAGCACTTTATTCCTTCTTACAGCTGAGTAATATTCCATTGTATGTATGTACCACATTTTGCTTATCCATTCGTCTGTTGCTGGGCACCGGAGCTGATTCCAACTTTTGGCAATGGTGAACAATGCCACTATAAACATTGGTGTGCATATATCTGTTTGTGTCTTTGCTTTCAGTTCTTCTGGGTATATACCCAGCAGTGGAATTGCTGGATCATACGGAATATCTATTGTTAGTTTTCTAAGGAACCGCCAAACTGTCCTCCACAGTGGCTGGACCATACCATAATCCCACCAGCAGTGGATGAGGGTTCCTATTCCTCCACATCCTCTCCAACACTTATAGTCTGCTGTTTTTTTAATAGCTGCCATTCTGATGGGTGTAAAATGGTATCTCATTGTAGTTTTAATTTGCATTTCCCTGATATCAAGCAGTGTTGAGCATTTTTTCATGTGCTTTTTAGCCATTTGTATTTCTTCCTTGGAGAAGTGTCTTTTCAGGTCACTTGCCCATTTTTAAATGGGTTGTTTGTCTTTTTATTTTCAAGGTGTAGGGTTTCTTTATATATGCAGGATATTAGGCTCCTATCAGATATATGGTTGCCAAATATTTTCTCCCATTGGGTAAGCTGCCTTTTTATTTTCTTAATAACATCCTTTGAGGTGCAGAAGTTTTTAATTTTGATGAGATACCATTTATCTATTTTTTCTCTTGCTGCTTGTGCTTTGGCTGTGAGGTTCATGAAACCATTTCCTATTACAAGGTTCTGTAGATGCTTCCCTACATTATCTTCCAAGGTCTTTATGGTTTTGGCTCTTATATTTAGATCTTTGATCCATCTTGAGTTGATTTTGTATATGGATACAATGAGATGGTATTCTTCTCTCATTCTTTTGTATATGGATATACAGTTCTCCAAGCACCACTTGTTAAAGAGGCCATTCTCCCCCAACTGAGTGGGCTTCGTGGCCTTGTAAAATATTAGGTAACTGTATATGCAAGGATCTATATCAGAACTCTCAATTCGGTTCCATTGGTCAGTAGTTCTATCCTTGTGCCAATACCATGCAGTTTTGAGCACTGTAGCTTTGTAGTATGTTTTAAAGCCAGGTAGTGTGATACCTCCAGCTTCATTTTTCTTTTTCAATATGTCTTTGGCAATTTGGGGCCTCTTACCTTTCCAAATATATTTTGTAGTTAGTTTTTCTAGTTCCTTAAAAAATACAGTATTGATTTTTATTGGGATTGCATTAAATCTGTAGATTCATTTGGGTAGGATAGACATCTTGATGATGTTTAGTCTTCCTATCCATGAACAGGGAATATTCTTCCATTTATTTAAGTCTTCTTTGATTTCTTTTAACAGTGTTGTGTAGTTTTCTGTATATAAGTCCTTTACATCTTTAGTTAAATTTATTCTCAGTTATTTGATTCTTTTAGTTGCTATTGTAAATGGTATTTTTTTCTTGATTTCCTCCTCAGATTGCTCATTATTGGTGTACATAAATGCTACTGATTTTTGAGCATTGATCTTATAGCCTGCGACATTACTGAACTTCTTTATAAGTTCTAGAAGCTTTGTTGTAGATTTCTCTGGGCTTTCTACGTATAGGATCATGTCATCTCCAAATAATGAAATTTTTATTGTTTCTTTTCCAATTTGGATGCCTTTTATATCTTTTTCTTGCCTCAGTGCTCAAGCAAGTACTTCTAAGACAATGTTAAATAGGATTGGTGATAGTGGGCATTCTTGTCTTGTTCCAGATCTCAGAGGGAAGGCTTTTAGGATTTCACCATTGAAGATGATGTTAGTTTTGGGTTTTTCATATATACTCCTTATCATATTCAGAAAGTTTCCTTCTATTCCTATCTTTTGCAGTGTTTTTTATTAGAAAAGGGTGCTGTATTTTATCGAATGCTTTTTCTGCATGTATAGAGATGATCATGTGATTTTTTTCTTTCAATCTGTTTATGTGGTGTATTATATTGATTGATTTTCTTATATTGAACCATCCTTGCATACCCGGGATGAAACCCATTTGGTCATGGTGTATAATCCTTTTGATATGTTGTTGAATGCGATTAACAAGTATTTTGTAGTGGATTTTAGCATCTAGGTTCATTAGAGAAATTGGTCTGTAATTTCCCTTTCTTGTGGTACCTTTGTTTGGTTTTGGTATTAGGGTAATGTTGGCTTCATAGAATGAGCTAGGCAATATTCCTTCTACTTCTATTTTTTGGAAGAGCTTAAGTAAAATCGGTGTTAGCTCTTTCCGGAATGTTTGGTAGAATTCAGCTGTGAAGCCATCTGGTCCTGGGCTCTTCTTAGTTGGGAGGTTTTTGATGACTGAGTCTATCTCTTTACTTGTAATTGGATTGTTGAGCTCATCAATTTCTTCTTTCATCAAAGTAGGCTGTTTGTGAGTTTCTAGAAACTTGTCCATTTCCTCTAAATTATCATTCTTGTTGGCATATAATTTTTCAAAGTATCCTCTTATGATACTCTTTATTTCTGAGGGGTCAGTAGTGATATCCCCTTGCTTATTCATTATTTTGTGTATTTGCATCTGTTCTCTCTTTTTGTTAGTCTGGCTAAGGGTTTGTCAATTTTATTGGTCTTCTCAAAGAGGCAGCCTTTGCTTTTGTTTATTTTTTCAAGTGCTTTCTTATTGTCTATATCGTTTAGTTCTGCTCTATTCTTTGTTGTTTCCTTCTTTCTACTTACTTTAGGTTTAGTTTGTTGCTATTTTTCCAATTCCTCCAAGTGTGCAGTTAGGTCTTCAATTTTAGCTCTTTCTTTTTTCTTAATGTATGTATTTATGGCTATGTACTTCCCTCTCAGGACAGCTTTCGGTGCATCCCATAGGTTTTGATATGTTGTGTTGTTGTTTTCATTATTTTCAAGGTAGTTACTGATTTCTTTTGAGATTTCCTCCTTGACCCACTGTATGTCTAAGAGTGTGTTGTTTAACTTCCATATCTTTGTGCCTAACCTGGTTCTCTGGCCCTTAGTGATTTCCAATTTCATTCCGTTGTGGTCATAGAAATTACTTTGTATAATCTCAATCTTTCTGAATTCATTGAGAGTTGTTCTGTGGCCTAGCATGTGGTCTATCTTGGAATATGATCCATGTGCACTCGAGAAAAATGTGAATCCTGCTGTATTTGGGTGTAGTGTTCTGTATATGTCTATTAAGTCCAGGTTCTCTAATGTATTGTTCAGAGTCTTTGTTTCTTTATTGATTCTCTGTCTAGATGTTCTGTCTAATGATGATAATGGTGTATTAAAGTCCCCCACTATAATTGTAGAGGTATTTTTTCTTTTAAGATTTTTTATTTATTTATTCATTTATCCCCCCCTTGTTGCTTGTGCTCGCTGGGTCAGCTAACCATGCTGTGCGGGCGGACTTGCCTTCACCAGGAGGCCCCGGGAACCGAACCCGGGGCCTCCCATATGGTAAATGGGAGCCCTACTGATTGAGCCACAGCCGCTTCCCTGTAGAGGCATTTATTTCTCCACTTAGTTTTTGCAGAGTTTGCCTCATGTATTTGGAGGCACCCCGATTAGGTGCATAAATATTTATGATTGTTTTCTCTTCTTGAAAGATTACCTCTTTTACTAATATATAGTGTCCATCTTTGTCTCTTACATAAGTTTTGCATTTAAACTCTATTTTGTCTGATAATAGAATAGCTACTCTTGCCCTTTTTTGGCTATTGTTAGCTTGTAAAATTGTTTTCCAGCCATTCACTTTCAGCCTCCTTGAATCACTGGGTCGAAGGTGGGTTTCTTGTACACAGCATATAGATGGATCATATTTCCTTATCCATTCTGCCAATCTGTGTCTCTTGAGTGGTGAATTTAATACATTAACCTTCAGTGTTAACTTGCAACAAATTTCTTACTTCAGCCATATTTTCTTTGCGTTAATGTATGTCATATGTTGTTTTGTTTCTGTTTTTGTCTTTTTAGTTGTTTTCAACTCTCCTCCAACTCTCCCTCCCTTGTCTTTTCCTTTCAACTTGTAGAACTTCTTTTAGTATTTCTTGAAGTATAGTTTTCTTAATTGGCATACTCTCTTAATTTTTGTTTATCTATGAATATTTTGAACTCTCCATCATTTTTGAATGCCAGTTTCACTGGATAGAGAACTCGTGGCTGGATTTTTTTTTTCTTTTAGTACTTTGACTATGTCATACTACTGTCTTCTTTCCTCCATGGTTTCAGATGAGAAATCAGCACTCAATCTTAGTGTGCTTCCCTTGTATGTGCTGGTTCTCTTTTCTCTTGCTGCTTTGAGTATTTTCTCTTTGTCTCGAGCATTGGATATTTTGACAAGTACATGTCTTGGAGTTGGCCTGTTGGGATTTATACTGTTTGGGGTGTGCTGTGCTTCCTGGATCTGCACATCCATCTCTCTCAATAGGGTTGGGAAGTTTTCAGCCATTATTTCCTTCAACACTCCTTCTGTTCCCTTTCCCTTCTCTTTTCCGTCTGGGATGCCCATAATGCACGTTTGTGTGTTTTGTGTTGTCGGTTAAATTCCTGAGTCCCTCCTGGATTTTTTCTATCTTTTTGTCTATATGTTCTACTCTCTGTTTGATTTCAGCTGTATTGTCTTCTACATCACTAATTCTTTCTTCTGCCTGTTCAAATCTGCTGTTATGTGAATCCAGTGTCTTTTTTATTTCTTGGATTGTTCCATTGATCACCATCATATCCGTTGTCTTTTTATGTATGTTTACAATTTCTTCAGTATGCTCTCCCAGTGTCTTCTTAATGTCCTTAATCTCTTCCTTGACTTCATTAAGTTCGTCCATTATATTTGTTTGGAAAGCTTTGATTAGTTGTTCAATGTTCTGCATATATTCCTGGTTTTTAGTTTGTTCATTTGACTGGTCTGTGTCTTCCTGTTTCTCAGTGTGGTTTGCAATTTTTTGTTGCTATCTAGTCATCATTTTATCTTGATGGTTTTATTTGGTAGATTGGCTTCTCTCTCTGCTCTAGAGTTTTATTTAGCTGGTGGTTCTGTGTGTGTGTTAAGTTTTCTCTTTGATACTTCTTCTTATTTTATTTCCTTGCCTCTTTCTATGTTCCCTGTAAGGCAAAAGATTAGGGCCAGAGGAATCGAAAGATGTAAGAAAGGAAGAAGGATAATAGTAATATTGATAAATGTTAGAAGAGGGGCTGTATAAGACTTAGTGAAATGAATATTTAGCTCATGTAGGTAGTGTAGAGTAATAGGAAAAAAAGTGGAGTACCTACAATGGACTGGGAAACCAAATAGAGGAATATATATATAATGATTTAGAAGGCTAGAATGATGAGGAGGGAGAGAAAGAGTAAGAAAGGGCTGAGAGGAAAAAGTTAATATTAATTTAAAAAGAAGAAAACAGAATAGATAGAATAGAAATTGATACCCTTAAGTTGTGGGGTAATGAAAAAATGTGGTATGTAAGAACCACAACAGGAAGCAGAGGGCAGAAAGATGAAGGAAGGAAAAGAGATAGCTTCAGATACAAAATCAATATAGATAGAGAATAGGAAATCACTGAAGAAGAAGCACAGCAAAGAAGAGACAAGCTAGTAGCACCTAATTTTAAAAAGAAAAAAAAATGAAAGAAAAGAGAAGGGGGGGAGGAAAGAGGAAAGAAAACCAAGAGACAACAAATAAACAGAGAGAAACCAAACAAGCACACAAGGAAGCAGTCAAACAAATCTATAGAAGATCAGTGTTCCTTCTTGGGTCCTTGTTGAACCTCTCAGCCTGCTTGTATGTATCAATCAATTGCCCTGTAAGGTTCTACCTGCAGGTTTTGAGGCAGATTTTAGCTATAAAACTAAATTAAAAAGAAAAACTCATTATTTATTTTTTAAAGTGTCTTTTTTTTTTTTTTTTTTGGCGAAATGAGGGACCCAAAATAAGTTCTCTTTTTTTTTTTTTTTTTTTTTAAAGATTTTATTTATTTATTCATTTATCACCCCCTTGCTGCTTGTGCTCGCTGGGTCAGCTAACCACGCCATGCGGGCGGGCTTGCCTTCACCAGGAGGCCCCGGGAACCAAACCCGGGGCCTCCCATATGGTAAACGGGAGCCCTACTGATTGAGCCACAGCCGCTTCCCATAAGTTCTCTTTTATACCACCCCCTTCACCAATGGGACCCTAAGTAGGCTCGTGGGAACTAATCAAGCACTTCCCATTTCCTGGCCTCCCCAGGGGAGCTGAAGCTCTGATGCTTGTCTGTACAGTATGATAAAATTGGTTGACTCCGCCCCCTCTGGAGCCAAGCCTCAGTGTCCCCAGGCTGCTCGGTAAATTGGGCTTCCTCAGTAGATTTGCCTCTCCCCTCAGCCTGTCGCTTCTTCAAGCTGGCTTATCTGCTCCCCAAAGCTATGAGGGTGTCTGTGCAGCCAAATCCACAGAAAGGAAACCCCTCTTCACCTTCTGTCAGAACCCTCCCACTCTCAGAGAATGCTTTCTCTCACCAGGTTGCTGGCAGTGGCAGTTGGGGCATATCCCTGGGCAGCTGGGTAAATCAACTTCCTCAGCAGATTTGCCACTCCCTTCTGCCTAGTGATAATTCAAGCCAGCTATTTTGTTCCCCAAAGCTGCAAGGGGTTCCAGGCAGCCAAATCCACACAAAGGAAACCCCTCTCAATCCTTTGCCAGAACCCTCCCACTCTCGGAGAACACTCCCTCTCACCGGATTGCTGGCAGGAGTCCCGGCTCAAACCAACCTTTTTCCCTGAGGGTGGGGCTCAGCCGTCTGTGTTAACCTCCATGGGCAGGGTTAAAATTCATGAATTTCTACTGAGCAATCTATGCTGTCGAGCTGCCTCCAGATAGATGTCCCTCTCATCTTTCTTAAATCTGGTTTCTAAAAGATTGGACAAGGCTGAACAACAATAAGGGACTAACCAGTAAGCCGATGACAGGTGGAGGCTGTGGAATGTGAGGACTGGACTCATGTCATTTGGCAGCAGCTCCATCACCACTTCTTGCAGCTCCTCAAGAATCGGTCCAAAGTCAGGCTCCAGAGAGGTTCGCAGCCCCTCTGTGGCACTGCTCAGAGGACTTCCAAAGGGCTCTGTCCAGTATCCATGGAGCTGTCAGCCACAACAAACCATAGAGAACTCCCCAGGTTTCCACCTGGAATACACAGGAACTGACAGCTTGGACACGTTATCAGTGAGAGGGTCTGGGGTAGGTGGAGGAGGGCAGACTTGGAAAATAGAACTTCCTTGTCTCTATTATATTCTAAAAATCATTCTTCTTTCTCTCTGTTTTTTTTTTTTTTTTTAAGTGATGTAAAATGGAAATACAATGAAATGTGCCAATCTTAACTGAATGACTGTCAAAATTTTTAAACTTTTCACTTGTGGGTATGCCATAGTATCCAACAACCTTATCAAGATATGAATCATTCATCATTCATTTGCATTAATCCATGAAATAACTCCTGTACCATCAATTGATAGCCATACACCCTCCATACGAATGCAGACTCTGTTCTGATTT
>JAKSZT010053804.1:4358306-4370139 GCA_026826555.1 Tolypeutes matacus | reverse complement strand
CCCCCCCTTCCCTACCCCATATTAACCCCCCCCCTTTTTTTGGATGTTAGCATTGTTATAACTGTTATACAGATAGCAAAATATAGCAACTAAACATTGTCTATGATTTACAGTATAGTTTACAATTTAGATGATACAGTTTAATAAGTTTTGATGATATTTACCATGTCCTGTGTCCATTACTGTAAGGTAATGAAAAACCTTTCCCGTGACCACTAAATACTCCTTTTAACCATAACTGTTCCTTCCTCCTCATCCCCCTGGGGCATATGACACTCCCCTGTCTTGACTCATGGCATGACAAGATTCACAGTTACATGCCCTGGGTATTCCAACCTGCCCTTCCTAATCTACCCACCTGTCAACCTGCACCACCAAACCCAGTAATATCACTACCCATCTGTCCTATCCTTCAATATGCAACTATACTCTATCCCTTTACCATGGATTTTGTCCATATGGGTAATGGCTCAAAGCCTACTCTTCTCTTTCTCTCCCTTGTTAACCTATCTTTCAGACAATGGTTCTCAGAGACTGCTCACTTTCCTCAGTTCAAATCAGTGAGGTCATATATAGTTCATCCTTCAATGCCTGGCTTGCTTCACTCAACATAAGGTCTTCAAGATTCATCCATGTTATTCCATGTGTTAGCACTTTATTCCTTCCTACAGCTGAGTAATATTCCATTGTATGTATGTACCACATTTTGCTTATCCATTCGTCTGTTGATGGGCACCGGGGCTGATTCCAACTTTTGGCATTTGTGAACAATGCTGCTATGAACATTGGTATGCATATATCTGTTCATGTCTTTGCTTTCAGTTTTTCAGGGTATATACCCAGCAGTGGAATCACTAGATCATACGGAAGATCTATTGTTAGTTTTCTGAGGAACCGCCAAACTGTCTTCCACAGTGCCTGGATCATTCCAAATCCCACCAGCAGTGGATGAGGGTTCCTATTCATCCACATCCTCTCCAACACTTAGAGTCTGCTATTTTTTTAAATAGCTGCCATTCTGGTGGGTGTAAGATTGTATCTCATTGTAGTTTTGATTTGCATTTCCCTGATAGCATGTGATGTTGAGCATTTTTTCATGTGCTCTTTAGCCATTTGTATTTCTTCCTTGGAGAAGTGTCTTTTCAGTTCACTTGCCCATTTTTTAAATGGGTTGTTTGTCTTTTTATTTTCAAGGTGTAGGATTTCTTTATATATGCAGGATATTAGGCTCTTATCAGATATATGGTTGCCAAATATTTTCTCCCATTGGGTAGGCTGCCTTTTTATTTTCTTAATAATGACCTTTGAGGTGCAGAAGTTTTTAATTTTGAGGAGATCCCATTTATCTATTTTTTCTCTTGCTGCTTCTGCTTTGGCTGTGAAGTTCATGAAACCATTTCCTATTACAAGGTCCTGTAGATGCTTCCCTACATTATCTTCCAAGGTTTTTATGGTTTTGGCTCTTATATTTATATCTTTGATCCATCTTGAGTTGATTTTTGTATAAGGTATGAGATGGTATTCCTCTCTCATTCTTTTGGATATGGATATTCAGTTCTCCAAGCACCACTTGTTAAAGAGGCCATTCTCACCCAACTGAGTGGGCTTGGTAGCCTTGTCAAATATCAGATGACTGTATATGCGAGGATCTATATCAGAACCCTCAATTCTATTCCATTGGTCAGTAGGTCTATCCTTGTGCCAAAAACACGCAGTTTTGAGCACTGTAGCTTTGTAATATGTTTTAAAGTCCAGTAATGTGATACCTCCAACTTCATTTTTCTTTTTCAATATGTCTTTGGCAATTCGGGGCCTCTTATCTTTCCAAATATATTTTGTGGTTAGTTTTTCCAGTTCCTTAAAAAATATAGTGTTGATTTTTATTGGGATTGCATTAAATCTGTAGGTTAGTTTGGGTAGGATAGACATCTTGATGGTCTTTTGTCTTCATATCCATGAACAGGGAATATTTTTCCATTTATTTAAGTCTTCTTTGATTTCCTTTAACAGTGTTGTGTAGTTTTCTGTATATAAGTCCTTTACATCTTTGGTTATATTTATTCCTAGGTATCTGATTCTGTTAGTTCCTATTGTAAATGGCATTTTTTTCTTGATTTCCATCTCCGATTGCTCATTATTGGTGTACATAAATGCTACTGATTTTTGAACATTGATCTTATAGCCTGCAACATTACTGAACTCCTTTATAAGTTCTAGGAGCTTTTTGTAGATTTTTCTGGGCTTTCTACGTATAGGATCATGTCGTCTGCAAATAATGAGAGTTTTACTTCTTCTTTTCCAATCTAGATGCCTTTTATATCCTTTTCTTGCCTCAGTGCTCGAGCAAGTACTTCTAAGCATTGTTAAATAGGATTGGTGATAGTGGGCATCCTTGTCTTGTTCCCGATCTCAGAGGGAAGGCGTTTAGGATTTCACCATTGAAGATGATGTTAGCTTTGGGTTTTTCATATATACCTTTTATCATATTCAGAAAGTTTCCTTCTATTCCTATCTTTTGCAGTATTTTTATCAGAAAGGGGTGCTGTATTTTGTCAAATGCTTTTTCTGCATTTGATGATCATGCAGAAAATCACATGAGATGATCATGTGATTTTTTTCTTTCAATCTGTTTATGTGGTGTATTACATTGATTGATTTTCTTATATTGTACCATTCTTGCATACCCGGGATGAAACCCACTTGGTCATGGTGTATAATCCTTTTGATATGTTGTTGAATGCGATTAGCAAGTAATTTTTTGAGGATTTTAGCATCTAGGTTCATTAGAGAAATTGGTCTGTAGGTTTCCTTTCTAGTGGTATCTTTGTTTGGTTTTGGTATTAGGGTAATGTTGGCATCATAGAATGAGTTAGGCAATATTCCTTCTACTTCTATTTTTTGGAAGAGCTTAAGTAGAATCAGTGTTAGCTCTTTCCAGAATGTTTGGTAGAATTCAGCTGTGAAGCCATCTGGTCTTGGGCTCTTCTTAGTTGGGAGGTTTTTGATGACTGATTCTATCTCTTTACCTGTAATTGGACTGTTGAGTTCATCAGTTTCTTCTTTCATCAATGTAGGTTGTTTGTGCATTTCTAGAAACTTGTCAATTTCCTCTAAATTATCATTTTTATTGGCATATAGTTTTTCAAAGTATCCTCTTATGATATTCTTTATTTTTGTGGGGTCAGTAGTGATATCCCCTTGCTCATTCCTTATTTTGTGTATTTGCATCTGTTATCTTCTTTTCTTTGTTAGTCTGGCAATTTTATTGATATTCTTGAAGAACCAGCTTTTGGTTTTGTTTATTTTTTCTAGTGCTTTCTTATTCTCTATTTCATTTAGTTCTGCTCTAATCTTTGTTATTTCCTTCTTTCTACTTCCTTTAGGTTTAGTTTGTTGTTGTTTTTCCAATGCCTCCAAGTGTGCAGTTAGGTCTTCAATTTTAGCTCTTTCTTCTTTTTTAATATATGTGTTTATGGCTATGAACTTCCCTCTTGGGACTGCTTTTGATGCATCCCATAGGTTTTGATATGTTGTGTTGTTGTTTTCATTATTTTCAAGGTAGTTACTGATTTCTTTTGAGATTTCCTCCTTGACCCACTGTTTGTCTAAGAGTGTGTTGTTTAATTTCCATATTCCTGTGCCTAACCTGTTTCTCTGGCTCTTAGTGATTTCCAATTTCATTCCATTGTGATCAGAAAAATTATTTTGTATAATCTCAGTATTGCTGAATTCATTGAGAGTTTTTCTGTGGCCTAACATGTGGTCTATCTTGGAGTATGACCCATGTGCACTCGAGAAGAATGTAAATCCTGCTGTATTTGGGTGTAGTGTTCTGTATGTCTTTTAAGTCTGGGTCTTCTAATGTATTGTTGAGAGTCTTTGTTTCTTTGTTGATTCTCTGTCTAGATGTTCTGTCTAATGATGATAATGGTGTATTAAAGTCCCATGCTATAATTGTGTAGAGGCATTTATTTCTCCACTTAGCTGTTCCAGAGTTTGCCTCACATATTTTGTGGCACCCTGATTAGGTGTGTAAATGTTTATGATTATTCTCTCTTCTTGAGAGTTTACCCCTTTTACTAATATATAGTGTCCATCTTTGTCTCTTAGAATAGTTTTGCATTTAAAGTCTATTTTGTCTGATATTAGAATAGCTACTCCTGCCCTTTTTTGGCTATTGTTAGCTTGTAAAATTGTTTTCCAGCCATTTACTTTCAGCCTCCTTGAATCCCTGGGTAGAAGGTGGGTTTCTTGTAGACAGCATATAGATGGATCATATTTCTTTATCCATTCTGCCAATCTGTGACTCTTGAGTGGTGAATTTAATCCATTAACATTCAGTGTTATTACTCGCAATGAATTTCTTACTTCAGCCATATTTTCTTTGGATTAATGTATGTCATATGTTGTTTTGTTTCTGTTTTTGTCTTTTTAGTTGTTTTTAAACTCTCCTCCAACTCTCTCTCCCTTGATTTTTCCTTTCAACTTGTAGAACTTCCTTTAGTATTTCTTGAAGTGCCGTTTTCTTACTGACATACTCTCTTAATTTCTGTTTATCTGTGAATATTTTGAACTCTCTATCATTTTTGAATGCCAGTTTTGCTGGATTGAAAATTCGTGGCTAGAAGTTTTTTTCTTTTAGTAGTTTGACCATGTCATACCACTGTCTTCTTTCCTCCATGGTTTCAGATGAGAATTCAGCACTTAATCTTATTGTGCTTCCCTTGAATGTATGGTTTTCTTTTCTCTTGCTGCCTTGAGTATTTTCTCTTCATCTTGAGCATTGGACATTTTGACAAGTATATGTCTTGGAGTTGGCCTGTTGGGATTTATACTGTTTGGGGGGCGCTTTGCTTCCTAGATCTGCACATCCAACTCTCTCAATAGGTTGGGAAGTTTTCAGCCATTATTTCCTTCAACACTCCTTCTGTTCCCTTTCCCTTCTTTTCTCCTTCTGGGATGCCCATAATGTGTATGTTTGTGCATTTTGTGTTGTCAGTTAAATCCCTGAGTCCCTGCTGGATTTTTTCTATTTTTTTTGTCTATCTGTTTTACTATCTGTTTGATTTCAGCTGTATTGTCTTCCACATCACTAATTCTTTCTTCTGCTTATTCAAATCTGCTGTTATGTGAATCTAGCGTCTTTTTGATTTCTTGGATTGTGCCATTGATCACCATCATATCAGTTATCTTTTTGTGTATGTTTACAATTTCTTCAGTATGTTCTCCCAGTGTCTTCTTTATATCCTTAATCTCTTCCTTCACTTCATTAAGTTGGTTCATGATATTTGTTTGGGATTCTTTGATTAGTTGTTCGATGTTCTGCATAAATTCCTGGTTTTTAGTTTGTTCTTTGGAGTGGTCCATGTCTTCCTGTTTCTTAGTGTGGTTTGTTACTTTTTGTTGCCCTCTAGTCATCATTTTATCTTGCTGGGTTTATTCAGTTGATTAACTTCTCTCTCTCCTCTAGAGTTTTATTTAGCTGGTGGTTCTGTGTGTGTGTTAAGTTTTCTCTTTGACACTTTTTCTTCTTATTTTGTTTCCTTGCTTCTTTCTATGTTACCTTGAAGACAAAAAATTTGTGCCAGAGGAATCGAAAGATGTGAGAAAGGAAGAAGGATTATAGTAATATTGACAAAAGTTATAATAGGGGCCAAATAGGGCTTAGTGAAATGGATATTTAACTTGTGTAGGCAGTGTAGACTAATAGGGAAAAAAGTGGAGTACCTATAATGGACTGGGAAACCAAATAGAGGAATATATATATAATGACTTAGAAGGCTAGAATGATGAGGAGGGAGAGAAAGAGTAAACAGAGGGCTAAAAGGAAAAAGCCAATATCAATTTTAAAAAGAAGAAAACAAAATAGATAGAATAGAAATTGACACCCGTAAGTTGTGGGCTAGTGAAAAAGCATGGTGTCTAAGAACCACAACAGAAAGCAGAAGGCAGAGAGATGAAGGAAAGACAAGAGATAGCTTAGAATACAATATCGATATAGATAGAGAATGGGAAATCACTGAAGAAGAAGCACAGTAAAGAAGAGGTAAGGTAGCAGCACCTAAAAAAAAAAAAAAAAAAAAAAAAAGAAGGAAAACAGAAAGGGGGGAGGAAAGAGGAAAGAAAAGCAAGAGATAACAAATAAACAGAGAAAAACCAAACAACCACACCAGCAAGCAGTCAAACAAATCCAAGGAGGGTTCCTTCTAGGGTCCTTGCGGATCCTCTCAGACTGCTTGCATTTATCAATTTCCCTTCAGGGTTCTATCTGCAGGTTTTGAGGCAGATTTTTGGTATTAAACTAAATTAAGAAGAGGAATTCATTTTTTAAAGTGACTGTCTTCTTTTATTTTTGGCAATATAAGGGACCCAAAAGAAATCCTGTGCTAGATCACCCCCTTCACCGAGGGAATCCTATATAGGCTCGTGGAAACTAATCAAGCCCTTCCCACTTCCTGGCCTCCCCAGTGGAGCTGAAGCTCTGATGCTTGTCAGTGCAGAGCGATAAAATTGGCTGACTCCACTGGGGCCAAGCCTTAGTGTCCGTGGGCTGCTGGGTAAATCAGGTCTCCTCAGCAGATTTGCCTTTCCCCTCAGCCTGGCGCTGTTTCAAGCCGGCTTATCTGCTCCCCAAAGCTATGAGGGGGTCCAGGCAGCCAAATGCCCAGAAGTTAAACCCCTCTCCACCCTCTGTCAGAGCCCTTCCTCCCCCAGAGTATGCTCCCCAACACCAGGAGCAGGAGCTGCGGGTGCAGGATTCACGGCTCAAACCCGTCGTTTTCCCTGCGGGTGGGGCTCTGCCATCTGTGTTAACCACCACAGGCAGGCTCAAAACTCACCAATCTCCACTGATCGCTCCACGCCGTCGATTTGCCCTCTTCTAGATGACCCAAGCTTCTCCATCCATGAGCCCACAACACAGACTCTCGGGCAGGACCCCGTCCACAATCGGCGGTCCCCAGAGAGCCAGTCAATGAGTACCCTCCTAAACCGACGCCATCTTGCCTCCATGTATTTCTTTATTGCCTTTCTACCCCACTAATTAATTTAACAAAAATAAAACCCTGTGATAATAAGATGAAACTAGTATTCTTTTGACCATTACTTATGGAATATAAGCCCAGAGAAATTCCATAAGCATAATATATACCTGAACTTCTCTGCAGTTATGATTAAACAATTACTCTGAACTTAATAACTAATTACCAAATTAAAGCTGTTCTTCCTCCACCACCCAAATATATGTGTGGTTTTTAAATACTTTTTTATTTTTTAAAAGACTCTTCGATTACATACCAAATATATGTTAAAGCTAATGTATTGATGTTTTTACTGGGAGTACAGTTACCACACTCAGGAACTCAGGACTTTGATGGTTTTCTATCTTTCTATAAAGTCCATAACCTCATCAATCATATAATCCAAAACAAACACCCTGATTAATTTGGATACAAACTAACATATATTTATATACCTTTAACACGATTTTCCTCTCTAATTAGGTAAGTCATGTAGATGTATTTAAGGAAAAGAGATTCTGTCCTGTATTTCTGTCAAAAAGCAACCCACATGCCATTGCCCAGAAACATTACTTTTTTTGTTGTTTTTAGTGGTGTTTGTCAAAAAGTATGATTCTCACATGCAATTTTTCAGTGTTTAAAACAGGCTTGTAAAAATAAATACCCTGATCTATTCAAAGAAAGCTAAAGAACTTATAAAAATACATTATTCATTGTAGAATATATTCACAGTCAATAAAATGGAAGAAAGAACCTTCACTGTCAGGGAAGTGCAAAGATAACAAGGCCTGGGAGGTGTGTGGGGTCTCCTTCAGCTTATTCAGCCAGGTGGGGTGTTGTGGCCCATTGCTTCAAGACATCCCTGTCTTGCAGAACTCTTATTACCAGTCACCTGGGTAGGCCTAGGGTCTATGGTGAAGCCAGGCAGACCTCCCTAGGGGTAAGGGGGCCTGGGTCACCTGAAATCTTCTTTCTTGCTCCAGCTGTATCATCTGACCCTGTGCCCCAAAGTACCTTTGGCATCTCCAAAGCTATCCTGTATAAACTCTCAGGTCCTGGTAGAAAAGATCATGAGATCTGGGGTCCAAAGTATGGACTGCATTTCTGTCCCTCTAAGAACTGAATGTGTGGCTGTAATAGAAGGATTTAATCTACATCCTCTTTGATAAAATGGTGATAATGCTATTACCAAATTCATAGTTTTGTCATGAAGATTAAATGACAGAATATCATTAAAGTGTCTAGATGGTGGTGAACACACAGTAAATCCTCTGTAAGTGTTCCATGCTATTATTTACCACTGGACCAAAGGTAAACCCTGTCCTTTGATACTGTCCTTTAGCCACTCTTCCAGGATGAGAAAACTGGACATTTTCAGCAGCTCCAAACCCAAAGGCCTGGAGCTGCTGCTTGGCAGGACTGTCCTGGGGCTCCAGAGGCTCCAGAGCTGATCATGGTTCAAGCTCTGTCCACATAACCTACCTAGGGGATAGGTTAATGTGAGCTCAAATCCATTTTTATTGTCTAGGGGAAATGTGAGAGTAAGGTTGAACATATAAGAAGGGAGGGGAGATGTAGAAACATGGAAAAGTGATGGAGGACACCAGGTGATTCTGTTTATATAGTGTTGTTGAGTGAGGCTCACACAGGTATTAGCGGGGTCCTAGCCCCTGTGGCAGAAAAGTTCTAGAGCAGGGCTCTAGGATCCCATACACCATGTCCCAATTCAGGAACAACTGGCTTGGATTTCCTGCTTTGGATAGTTGAGTCCAGGGAACTTACTAATCAGAGACAGAAACTGGACAACAGAGCAAGTTGCCATGATGGCAACAATGCCCCATCTTGCCAACAGGCTCCTTGCTAATTTGCACCACATGTACCACTTCCTGAGCAAACAAGGTGCTCATTGGCTGGACTCTTTGTTTCTCTCACTCACTCTCCAAGCAGTGTTACTGGCCTTCAAGGCAGACGTTCAAAGTCTGACCACGTGCCCTATTCTTCTGGCACTCCAGAAAAAGTGATAATAAATGGTGGTTGAATGAGGAAGGTCCATTTTGAGGATCCCCCTATACTGTATTACTGTTCATTGACAATGATCCTGGTCACTCAAGAGCTCTGATGAAGGTGTACATGATATTAATGTTGTTTTCATGCCTGCTAACACAACATTAATTCTGAAGCCCATGGATTAAGGAATAATTTGGACTTTCAAGTAATATTATTTAAGAAATGCAGTTCAAAAGGCTTTAGGTGCCCTAAAAAGCTTGGCAAACTAAGTTGAAAACCTTCTGGAAAGGATTCACCATTTTAGATTCCATTAAAGAACATTTGTGATTCATGGGAGGTGGTAAAATTATAAATATTAACAGGAGTTTGGAAGAAGTTGATTCCAACCCTCATGAATGATTTTGAGGGCTTCAAGACTTCAGTGAAGGAAACAACGGCAGATTTGGTAGAAATATCAAGAGAACTGGAATTAGAAGTGGAGCCTGAAGATGTGACTAGATTGCTACACTCTAGTGATAAAACTTTAATGGATGAGGAGCTAATTTTATGGGGCATGTTCTTTTATCCATTCTGCCAACCTCTGCCTTTTGAGTGTTGTTGGTTGAATTATCTACCCCAATTTAGATATGTTCTTAATCTTAATCTGTATCCTTGTGGGTGTGAACCCATTGCAAGTGAGACCTTATGAAGATAATTTTTCTTAAGAAAAGGCCCACAAAAATGAGGGTGGGTTTTAATTCAGATTACTGGAGGCTGCAAATGAAGAATGCCATGGAAAGAAGTAGGAAGTAAGGAAGAACCCAGAGAAAAAGGGAGAGGACATAGCTATGTCAAGTGAGGCTGGGATACAGGTTAAGAAACCCCAAGGATTGTGGCAAGCCAGGGCCAGAAAGCTACTGAACCCAGGAAAAAACAAGTCTTCTATCTTCTGAAACTGTTAAGCAATAAATTTACCCTGTTTAAGCCAACTCATTGTGTGGTATTTGTCATAGAAGCCTGGCATACTAAGAGTTGAATCCATTTACATTTAAGGTAAGGAAGACAAGGCAAGACTTACTCCTACTACTTTGCTAATTGTTTTATATGTCTTATACTTTTTTGGACCCTCCTTTTCTCTATTATTGTCTTCCTTTTTGTTTATACAACCTTTAATAATGAGCCATTTTGAATCACTTCTCAATTCCTTTTGTGTAGATTTTTAGATATTCTCCTTATAGTTACTATGGGGATTGCATTATATAGTCTAAAAAATTTTTTTAAGATACTTAGATTTCACAAATGTCACATAAAAAATATAGGGGACTCCCATATGCCCCATTCCCCACCCTCCCACATCTTCCCACATTAACAACATCCTTCATTAGTGAAGTGCATTCACAGCAACTGATGAACATATTTTGGAGCACTGCCACTAAGCATGGATTAAAGTTTACATTGCAGTTTACAATCTCTCCCACCCAATTCTGTAGGTTAAGGCCCCAAAATATATGAAGCAAACATTGACAAAATTGAAGGGAAAAATAATTCTGTAATAATATTTGGAGATTCCATAACTCAATTTTAAATACTGGATAGAATGTTTAGATAAAAGATTGACTAGGAAATAGAAGACCTGAAGAACACTATAATTCAACTATATGTAAAAGTGTATATGGAACACTTTATCCAACAAGAGTAGAAGAAATATTCATTTCAAATGCTCTTGGATCATTCTCCAGGATAGATCATATGTTGGGGCAGAAGAGAAGTCTCAATAAATTTAATAAACTTTAAATGATACAAAGTAATTGCTCTGACTGAAGTGGAATGAAGCTAGAAATCTATAACAGAAGGAAAACTGGAAAATTCACAAATATCTGGAAATAAACAGCACACTCTTAAGCAACCAATGGGATAAACAACAAATTGCAAAGGGAATTAGAAAATACTTAGAGCTAAATAAAAATGAAGACTCAACATATCCAAACATATGAGATGTAGTGAAAGCAGTGATCAGAGAGAAATTTAGAGATCTGAACATCTATACTAAAAAAGAAGAAATAACTTAAATTAATAACCTAACTTTTACTTCCTGTGGAACTAGGAAAAGAAGAGGAAATTAAATTTCAGCAGAAGGAAGGAAATGATTAGAAATAGAGAATAGAAATCAACTGAGGAAACAAAATGAAAAATTGGTTCTTTGAAGAAAATCAACAATCCTTTAGCTAGAGTGACAAAGAAAAAAATAGAAAAGAAACAAATAACTAAAATCAGAATGGAAAATGGTAATGTCACTACTAACCCTACAAAATAAAAAATTTTATAAGAGAATGCTATAGGACTTCCAGGAAGATAGAGGATAAAAGAGGTGGAGGGATCAGTTCTCTTCCAGAAAAAAGTAGCTAAAGGACAGGTGGAGACTGTCTCATCCAGGGCACAGGATACCAGGGGAAGGTGAAACACCACCCAGAAGAGAGAGGGGCAAAAGAAAGGAGTATCAGCTGGCTGAAAAGTCTCATGAGTAGAGCTGTAAAAGCAGCAGCAGGCACCCATCCCCCCACCCATGGAGTAAACAGCACTCTGCAGACTGCAGTGGCTGTGGACTTCAGTGCTGTGAAGTGAGGAGGTTGCAGGGATCCTTTTCTCCAAGAAAGAGAAGAAGTAGGGACACCACCTACAGCAAATTCAGATTTTGGTCAACAAACTTGGTCTGCTGAATTAGAGGGGTTTCACACTTCCAGGTTGGGTGGGGCCACAACACTGTTTGCCCTGAGAGTCCACAGGGAGCTAAAAATAATATGCCTTCTCAAACACACTCCCTACTGCCC
>JAKSZT010053804.1:4193350-4357906 GCA_026826555.1 Tolypeutes matacus | reverse complement strand
AATATACATGAAAGATATACAAAATCATTCAAAGGATTGGGGGATGGGGCATGGTCACGATGGGTGGATAATCACACAATAAATGAGGGAATCTGAATTCCTAGCCTGGAGAGCACTGCCACAGTCTCCAAGGGAGCACCAATAGTCCTCTGAGTGTAGGGACAGTGCCTGTCAAAATAGGATGACCCACTGATGTGTTTTTTTTTATTGATGATTACCCTTGTGAGTCTTTGCTCTTGTAAATGAGACTTAGCCTGCAGTTGTGGGGTGCCTAAGGGTTGCCACCTGGGAACCTCCTTGTTGCTCGAATGTGGCCTCTCTAAGCCAAACTCAGCATATGATTGCATTACCTTCCCCCCAACATGGGACATGACTCCCGGGGATGAGCCTCCCTGGCAACGAGGGATTAATACCAAGTGCCAACTGGCAACACAACTGGAAAAAGACCTTGAATAAAAGGGGGAAATGGTAAAGACAAATGAGTTCAAGTGGCTAAGAGAGTTCAAAGAGAGTCGGGAGGTCATCCCAGAGGTAACTCTTATGCACACCTCAGTAGGAGCTCATAGAACATCTAAGTGCCTATCACCCCACTCAGTGGGGTTCCTGAGAGCTCCGGAGACACCCTGGTCCTATATAAGGGGGGATAGCCCCAGAGACTGATGCCTTATCAGTGGGTTCTATTTTGGAATCTGTGCTCCTGAGAGTGACAGAATTAGACTCAAATAAGTCCTCCCTGCACATGGTTCATCAGTCCCTTCTATTCAAACCTATATGTGATGCTGGAGTTTTTAGGTATACTTCCAGAGACTGGAGCCTCCCGCCTACCTATGTGCCAGGTGCGCATGAAATCTAGGTGGTGCTGCAACTCCTACCCTACAGCTCAATAGACTCATCCAAGTCACCTGGTGAGGAGACAAGGATGGACAATGGCCATCCCAGGGAATGGAGAGGTCCTGCATCTGCAGGCAGGATCATCCCACCCACCATATCCATGGGATATAAGCCCTCTCTCACTTGGAGTTGGAGTGGACATCACCATCCCAGTCCCCTCAGGATTGGGGGAAGAACTATGGACTAGAGTGGACTTGATGGTATTCTCTTGTTCACATATGGTGATTCTAGCAATGGAAGAATTTATAACAATGAGGTGGAGCCAGTGGCCACTTGACACTTTTGGGGTAGGGAGGGGATGAGCAGTTGAAATACAGGGGCTTCTTTGGGAGTTGGAGTTTATCCTGAGTACTGTTGTGGCAACGGATGTAGGCCATTTTAAATTAAATCAGCACACACCACTCAGAACTGAGTGGGAGAGAGTGTGGTCTACAGTGTGAACTGTGGTCTGTGGTTGGTGGCAAGGCTCCAGAATGTGTAAGTTCATTGAGGGTGGTGGGCCACACTGTGGGAGATGTTTGTGTGGGATGTGGTGGGAGGTGTGGGAGGTGGGCAACATGGGAATCCCAGTGGGTTCCGTGTAATATTTTGGGTAATCTAAGCACCTCTTAAAATATATGTATATATATATATATATATAAATAACATTTTTGCAAGCAAATACACATATATGCATATATATTTATATATCATTTTGCAAATGTTTGTATGTATTGTGAGAATTTTGATTTTTACCCCTAATAAAAAAAAAAAAAAGAAAAAAAAAAGATAAAAGACAGTAAGAAGACACTGCATGAGCACAAAGAAAAATTTGAAATATTGCATAGAAAAATAACAGAGCTTATGGGGATGAAAGACTCAATAAGTGAGATTAAAAATACAATAGAGGCACACAACAGCATATTTGAAATCATGGAAGAAATAAGTGATGTAGAGGAAAGAATTACAAATTGAAGAGAAAGAAAAACAGAGAGAAAAGAATGGGAAAAATTGAGCAGGGTCTCAGGGAGTTGAATAATAACATGAAGTACAGCAACATACATGTTTATGGGAGCTCCAGAAGGTGATAAGAAGGGAAAAGGGGTAGAAAGAGTATTTGAGGAAATAATGGCGGAAAATTTCCCAACTTTCATGAAAGACATGAATATACATGTCCAGGAAGCATGATATACTCCAATTAGAATAAATCCAAACACACCTACCAGAAGACACATGATATGCAGAATGCCAAATGCCAAAAATATAGTGAAAATTCTAAAAGCAGCAAGGGAAAAGCAAAACATCACATACAAGGGAAGTCCAATAAGACTTAGTGCAGATTCCTCTTCAGAAACCATGGAAGCTTGAAGGCAGTGGTATGATATAGGTACAGAATTGAAAGAGAAAAACAGCCAGCCAAGATTTCTTTATCTGGCAAAACAGGGAGTTTAAAATATTTGTAGATAAAGAGAAACAAAGAGTTTGTAAACAAGTATTCAGTTCTGCAGGAAACACTGCAGCCAGAAATGAAAGACAAGGGAGAAAGGCTTGAAGCAGTGTGTAGAAGTGAAGACTATCATAAAGGGTAAGCAAAAAGGTTAAAAGATGTACAAAAATAAGAATGACAGATGAAAGCCAAAGGATAAAATGGCTGAAGTAAGTCACGCCTTTACAGTAATAACATTGAATGTTAATGGATTAAACTCCCCAATCAAAAGACTTAGGCTGACAGAATGGATAGGAAAACATGAGCCATCCATATGCTGTCTGCAGTAACCCTCCCTGCCATATTGCCAAAAGTACATTCCTAACATTGTAGTTTCAATCACATACCCGCAAATCCACAGTGTTCACCTGCTCCCTCCCCCACACCTCACCACAGTTCCATGGACAGTCCAACCTAACCTCCCCACTCTATTCACCTGACAATCCAGCACCACCTAACCCAATAATATCATTGTACCACTGTCATACCCCTCTACTGCACAATTGCACATTTCCAACTTATCATAGATTTTGCCCATATGGGTGTTGGCTCACAAGTGTCTTTTCCCTTTCTATCTCCTGTAAACCTATCTTCCAGTCTCTAGCTCCGTGTGCCTGCTAAATTTGCTTATTTCATATTGGTGAGGTCATGAAATAATTGTTCTTCAGTGACTGACTTGCCTCACTCAACAAAAGGCCTTCAAGATTCATCTATGTTATCCCACGTGTTAATACTGCATTCTTTCTTACAACTGAGTAATACTCCATTGTATGTATATACCACAATTTGTTTATCCATTCATCTGTTGATGGGCAATTGGGTTGTTTCCAACTTTAGGCAATAGTGAATAATGCTGCTATGAAGATTGTTGTGCACATATCTGTTTATGTCTTTGCTTTCAATTCTTCTGGGTATATACCCAAGAGTGGGATTGCTGGACCATATGGCAGTTCTATAGTTAGCTTCCTGAGCAACCACCAAACTGTCCTCCACAATGGCTGCACCATTCTACATTCCCACCAACAGTGGATGAGGGTTCCCATTCCTCCACATTATCTCCTTTTTAAAAAACAGTACTTTGTGTTTGGTTTCTTTCACTTAGCATAATGTGTGTTTTTTTTGGCCTGATATTAACATCTTGTAACATTAACATATAGTAGGTCAGTTTCAAAGGAAAACAGTTTATATTGCATATAGCAATATTTGCCATATTCATATTCAAATTTCACATGAGGGTTTACTATGCTATATAGTCCCATGTTACATTTCTAAAGCTTTTTCTTTAGCTTTCCTTTTAGTAATTTATATGACCTTAGACTTTCCCTTTCAACCACTGTCATACCCATATAGCACTGCTAGTTATGTTATATTATGCTTTCACCTTTTCTGTTCATTTCCAAAGATCCACACATATTATTTTTACCAATTCTGCACTAGTTAACACTCAGCTTTTCATTCACTAACTGCATTCTATTTTCTGGTGACCCATATCCAAGTTATTAACTGCATTATATTATACAATATATTTAGTTCATAATGGTACAATCATACTATATTTGTCCTTTTGTGTCTGGCTTGCTTCACCCAACATAATGTCCTCCAGGTTCATCCATGTTGTCATATGTTTTATGACTTCATTTCTTCTTTCAGTTGTGTAATATTCCATCATGTGTATCCACAGTTTATCCATTCATCAGTTGATGGACACCTGGGGTGCTTCCATCTTTTGGCAATCATAATGCTGCTATGAACATTGATGTGCAGACATCTGTTCATGCCACTGCTCTCAGTTCTGGATATATACCCAGTATATACTCAGTATTACTGGGTCACATGGCAAATCTATATTCAACTTCTTTAGGAACAGCAAACAGTACTCCACAGTGACTGTACCATTCCACATTCCCACCAACAGTGAATAATTGTTCTTATCTCTCCACATCCTTTCCAACACTCTGTCTTTTTAATAGTGGCCATTATAATAGGTATGAAATGATATATGATTGTAGCTTTGATTTGCATTTCCCCAATCACTAGTGATGTTGAACATTTTTTTCATGTGTTTTTTCACCATTTGTATTTCTTCTTTGGACAAATGTTTATTCAAGTCTTTTGCCCATTTTTTAATCAGGTTGCTTGTCTTTTTATTGTTGAGTTGTAGCATGTCTTTATCATATGTATTAAACCCTTATTGGGGGAGTGGATGTTGTTAAAGTGGTTGAGCTCTTGCTTCCCACATGGGAGGTCCCAGTTTCAGTCCCCAGTGTCTCCTAAAAACAAACAAAACAACAAGCAAACAAATGAAAAAACCAACTCAGGGGAGCTGAAGTGGCTCAGTGGTTCAGCACTGGCTTCCCACATGTGAGGTCCAGGGCTCATTCCCTGGTGCAGTTACCATTAAAACAAAAACAAACAAACAAACAAACAAACAAAAAACCCTTATTGGATATAAGATTTCCAAATATTATCCCCGTTGAGTGTGCTGTCTTTTCACTCTTTTGACAAAGTCCTTTGAGGTGCAAAAGTGTTTAATTTTGAGGAAGTCCCATTTATCTATTTTTTCTTTTGCTCCTCATGCTTTGGGTGTAAGGTCCAAGAAACCACCACCTATCCTAAGATTTTAAGATACGTCCCTGTATTTTCTTCCAGTAGTTTTATGGTCCTGGCTTTTATATTTAGGTCTTTGATCCATTTTGAGTTGATTCTTGTGTAGGGAGTAAGATAGGGGTCTTCTTTCTTTCTTTTGGTTATGGATATCCAGTTCTCCCAGCATTATTTGTTAAAGAGACAGTTTTGTCCCCTTAACATGGACTTGTTTAGGTTGTCAAAAACCAGTTGGTTGTAGAGGTGAGAGTTTATTTCTAGACTCTCAATTCTATTCCACTGATCACTTTGGGTAGGATAGACATCTTCATGATACTTAGTCTTCCAGTCCATAAACACAGAATATCTTCCCATTTGTTTAGGTCTTCATTGATTTCTAATAGCATTGTTTTGTAGTTTTCTGAATTCAGGTCCTGTACTTTGATTAAATTGATTCCTAGGTATTTGAGTCTTTTTTTCCTATTCTAAATAGAATTTCCCCCTGATTTCCCCCTCAGATTGTTTAATACTAGTGTACAGAAACATTATTTGATCTTTGCATGTTGATCTTGTATCCTGCCACTTTGCTGAACTCATTTATTAATTCAAGGAGCTTTGTCATAGACATTTCAGAATTTTGTAAATATAAGCTCATGTCATCTGTGAATAGTGAGAGTTTTACTTCCTTCCTATCTGGATTACTTTTTTGGGGGTCTAAATCATCTAGCTAGGACTTCTAGCACAATATTGAATAACAGTGGTGACATCCTTGTCTCTTTCTTAAAGGGAAAGTTTTCATCCTTCCCTATTTGAGTATGATGATGGCTGTTTGTTTTTCATATATGCATTTTTACCATATTAAGGATTTTCCTTCTATTTCTTTCTTTCAAAGTGTTTTTTTAAATCAAGAAATGGTGCTGAATTTTGTCAAATGTCTTTTCTGCATCAATCGAGATGATCATGTGTTTTTTTCCCTCCAATTTGTTAATGTGGTGTATTACATTAATTGATTTTCTTATGTTGAACCACCTTTGCATATCAGGAATAAATCCCTCTTGGTTGTGGTGTATAATTCTTTTGATATGCTGTTGGATTCTAATTGCAGGTATTTTTTGAGAATTTTTGCAGATTGGTCTATAATTTTCTTTTCTTGTAGTTTCTTTATCTGGCTTTGGTATTAGGGTGATGTTGGCTACATTAAATGTGTTCAGGGAAGCAGATGTGGCTCAAATGGTTGGGCTCCCATCTACCATATGGGAGGCCCTGGGTTCTGTTCCCAGGGACTCCTGGTGAGTGCAAGCTGGCCCACACCCAAGAGCTGACGGCCCATGCCTGTGGAGAGCTGGCGCAGCAAGATGATTCAACAAAGGGAGACAAGCAGACACAGAGGAAACACAGCAAATGAACACAGAAAGCAGACAACGAGCACAAGTGGCAAGGGCTGGGGATTTAAAAAATGTGTTCAGTAATTTTCCCTCCTCTTAAAATTTTTGGAGGAGTTTAAACTGAATTAGTGTTAATTTCACTCAAAATGCTTGGTAGAATTCACCTGTGAAGCCATCTGGTCCTGGACTTGTCTTTGTTCAGAGGTTTTTGATGACTGATTCAATCCCTTTAAATGTGATTGGTTTCTTAAGTTCTTGTATATCTTATAGTGTCAGTATAGGTTGTGCACTTTTAGGAATTTGTCCATTCATGTAGGCTGTCTATTTTTTTGGCATATAATTTCTTATACTATCCTCTTATGATCCTTTTTATTTCTGTGGAGTCAGTCATAACTTTCCCCCTTTTATTCCTGATTTTAAAAATTTACATCTTCTCTCTTTTCTTCTTTGTTAGTCTAGCTAACAGAAGATCGATTTTATTGATTTTCTCAAGGAACAAGCTTTTGGTTTTGTTGATTTTCCCTATTTTTTTTTGTTGTTGTTGTTGTTCTCAATTTCATTTATTTCTGCTCTAATCTTTATTATTTCTTTCCTTCTGCTCGCTTTGGGAATGATTTGTTGTTTTTTTTTCTAGTTTCACAGGTTGTTCTGTTAGATCTTCAATTTAAGGTCTTTCTTCTTTATTAATACAGGCATTTAGGGCTATAAATTTCCCTCTTAGCACTCTATCCTATAAGTTTTCTTCACTCTACCCTATAAGTTTTGATATGTTGTGTTCTCATTTTCATTCATCTCCAAATATTTACTAATTTCACTTAAAATTTCTTTGACCCACTGATTTTGAACCCACAACAGTTCAGCCTCTACACATTTGAAAAATTTCCCCTTTCCCATCTATTATTGATTTCCAGTTTCATTCCATTATGATTTGAGAAGGTGCTTTGTATTATTTCAATATTTATATTTATTGAGACCTGCCTTGTGATGTAACATGTGGTCTATCATGGAGAATGATCCATAAACACTTGAGAAGAATGTATACCCTGCTGATTTATGATGCTACATTCTGTATATGTCTGTTAGGTCTAGCTCACTTATCATATTGTTCGAGTTCTCCATTTCCTTATTGATCATCTGCCTAGTTATTCTATCTAATGAAGTGAGTAGTATTTTGAAGTCTCCAACTATTATTGTAGAGATGTCTGTTTTTCCCTTCAGTTTTGCCAGAGTTTGCCTCATGTATTTTGGGGTGCCCTGCTTAGGTACATAGACCCTTATGGCTTATTTCTTCCAGGTGGATTGTCCCTTTTATTAATAAAAAATGGCCTTTTGTCTCTCATATATATTTTTTCATTTAAAATCTGTTTTGTTGGATATTAGTATAACTATACCTGCTCTTTTTTGGTTGCTGTTTGTATGGTATATATTTTTTCCCAACTTTCACTTTCAGCCAGTTTGTATATCTGTGTCTAAAATGAGTCTCTTATAAACAATATATGGATGGCTCAGGTTTTTTAATCCATTCTGTCAACATATATCTTTTGATTAGGGAATTTAATCCATTTACATTCAATGATATTACTTTAACTACATTATGTACTTCCACCATTTTATTCTTTGGTTTTCATATGTCAGATCCTTTTTGTCTATCTTTTTACTCTTTTATAACCAAAAGAGCTATTAAGCTATTCTTTGCTTCTACACTCTCCTCCAAACCTCTCGCCCGTCTTTTTTTTTTGGGGGGGGGGTCTGTAAAGCTCCTTTTAATATTTCCTGGAAAGGAGAACTCTTTTTTACAAACTTTCTTAATTTCTGTTTGTTTGTGAATATTTTAAACTCTTCATATTTGAAGAACAATTATGCCAGATAGAGAATTTTTGGCTGGCAATTTTTCTTTTTCAGTATCCTAATTGTATTATACAATTGTCTTCTCACCTCCATGGTTTCTGATGTAAAATCTGCAGTAAGTTTTACTGGTTGTCCCCTGTTTGTGATTTTTTTTTTCTCCCTTGCTGCTCTCAGAATTTTCTATTTATCTTTGATGTTCTAAATAATGTTTCTTGGAGTAGGTCTATTTGGATTTATTCTGATTGGAGTATGGTGCACTTCTTGGACATGTAAATTCATTTCTTTCATGGGTGTTGGGAAATTTTCAGCCATTATTTCCTCAAATTCTCTTTCTGTCCCTTTTCCCTTCCTTTCTCCCTCTGGAATTCCAATGACATGTATGTTGTTGCATTTCATGTTATCATGCAACTCTCTGATCCCCTGCTCAATTTTTTCCATTCTTTAGTCTCTTTAATTTCAGCTGTTTTGTCCTCTGTATCACTTATTCTTTCTTCTATCATTTCAAGTCTGCTGTTGTATGCTTTATTTATTTATTTATTTATTTATTTAAAGTACTGGGGTTCAGGGATTGAACCCAGAACTTGTATTTGAGAAGCTGGTACTCAACCACTGAGACACATCGGCTTCCCCAAGTTGGTTTTATTATTTGTTTAACTTGTTGTTTGTTTTTGTTTTACCAGGAGGCACTGGGAAACAAATCTGGGACCTCCCATGTGGGAGATGGGCACTCAACTGCTTCAGCCACATCCACTCCCTCTAATGTGTGTGTGTGTTGTTGTTTTTTTAAAGATTTATTTTATTTTTATTGATTTATTTCTCCCCTTCTCATTGTTTGCACTCACTGTCTGCTCTCTGTGTCTGCTTGTCTTCTTTTTAGGAGGCACCAGGAACCGAACCTGGGGGCTCCCTTGTGGAAGGGAGGCACCTAATCATTTGAAAATCCTCTGCTTCTTGTTTGTTGTGTCTTGCATTGTGTTTCCTCACTGTGTCTCTTGGTTGCATCATCTCACTGCATCATCTTGTTGCATCAGCTTGCTGTGCCAGCTTATCACGTCAGCTCACTGTCTTGCTCGTCTTCTTTAGGAGGCACCAGGAACAAAATCTGGGACCTCCCATGTGTAGGTGGGAGCCCAGCTGCTTGAGACACATCTGCTTCCCTCTAATTTTTTTTTTTTATCTCACTTATCATGTCTTTCATTGTCATGAGCTCTGTTAATTGTTCAGATTTTCAAATTCTTCTTTGTGCTCACTCAGTGTCTCCTTGATGTCCTTTATCTCTTTAGCCATATTGTCTTTCAACTCATTAATTTGATTTTGGAAATTTATATGAATCTTGTAGATTAGTTGTCTCAAATCCAGTGTCTCATCCGGGCCTTTGATATATTCCTTTGCTTGGGCCATTTCTTCCATTTTCTTAGGATGGTTTGTAAATTTTTGCTGATGTCTAGGCATCTGCTTGTGATGGAGAGTTTACTCTGTTGTTCAATTTCTCTCTCTTTTGTAGGGATTTAGTGGTTGGAGACTGTGTTATTGCCATTCTTTGATTCTTGATTCAACCTGTTCTAGGTTTTAGGATTGTCCTTGTTAGCTGCCCAAATCTGGGCCTTGTACTCAGGAATGGGTTGCAGACTCACTTCCAAGGGCCTTGGGAAGATAGGTTGTAAAGGCCAGAAAAGCCTCTCCTATTTACTTTTAATTCCCTCACATGCATTTCCTTGGTTAGCCAGCATATGGTGTCTTTGGGTGAGCCTCTCAGTTCAAACCCTAGTCAGAGTGTATTTGCTGCAACATGTACTGGATCAATGTGACAGAGGTTTCTGAATGGAGGTAAAGAGCCTGGCAAATACAAACTTTCTCAGAGAGAGTTCTCCAACCTTTACTGGCAGCCCCTTCTCTTTTCCCAGGTAAGAAATAATACCACTCCCCTCTGTATCCTCAACAATCAATCCCAGTCAGTAAGGAGGGCATTTGAGAGGGTCAGATCTTTTTAGTCCCATGCAGCAATTTCATGGCCCCACCTGGCCTGGAAGGGCTCATGGGATACAGCAGACCAAATTCGTTGGTCAAAAGCTGAATCAGCCTTAGGCTGTGTCCCTCTTTCTCCTGTTTCCTAGGGTGGTGGATCCCTACAGCCCCCTTTGTCTGTGTCCACAGGCATGAGGCCAGAGAATTCAATGCTTTCTGCTTGTAGGGTTGGGGAGAGGAGCCAGCAGCTACAGCTTAACATCTTAGGTTCATGGTTTTAACATAGAGGTTCCTTTCCTGTGCATCTCTTCTGGGTGGTGTCCGGCCTTCCCCTGATGTCTTACACCCTAGAACATTTTCCCCATACCATTTCTACCTGACCTTCTAGCTATTTTTTTTAGATGATTTAGCTTACCGAAAAGCTACATCAAATGTATAGTGGAGGGTAATGGGTGTAGCTCAGTGGTTGAATACCAGCTTCCCATGTACAAGGTCCAGGATTCAATATCTGGTACCTCCTACAAATATATATGACTCCCCCACACACACACACATTTTCCCCTATTCTTAATGCCTTACATTAGTGTGGTACATTTGTTATAATTGATGAACCTATGTTGAAGTAGTGCTACTAATCAAGGTCTATAGTTTATGGTTTAAAGTTTGTAGTGTACAGCTTTATAGGCTTTGATAAATGTATACTGTTGTGATGGTTAGGCTAATTTGTGTCAACTCAGCCAGGTAATTGTGCCCAGTTATTTAGTCAAACAAGCACTGTGCTAATTGAAATACAAGGACATTTATGGGCTTTAGTCATCAGTGAATTTACTGCATAGATGGCTGATTACATCTACAATCAACCAGGAAGATTGTCATCAGCAATGGGTGACATTTTATCCAATCATTTGAATAGCTTAAAAGGGGAAGTGATTTCAGTATTCAGAGAGAACTTCCCAGCTGATCTTTGGACAGCCAACATCTCCTAGAAACTCATCAAGGGCCATCATTGGACTTACATTTGAGCCCCTGGTTTGCAGCCTGCCTGTAGAACCTGGACTTGGGCATCCCCATGGTCATGTGAAAGAATCTTATAAAATCTCATACTACTTACAGATATCTCCTGTTAATTCTGTTCTCTAGAGAACCCTGGCTAACACAGCTTGGTACCAGGAGCGGTTCTTGAGGAACAGAATCTTAAACATGGGATTCTGAGGTGGTTCTGGGAGTTTTGCAATTGGCTCTCCAACTGGACTCAAGGGTACTAATGATTCCCTTTCCAATAATGAAAAGACCACTAAAAGTCCATGGCATGAGTTGGCAATGGAGATACACAAAACATCACTGTGTAGCCAGATTTTCTCTGGGTCCTTCGCTAAGCTACAAGAAATGAATTTTGAAAGCAAGCCGGGTTAGTTAGGCCAGCAATTCACTAAGGAATGGTGAGAAGAGAATTGGGAGAAAATAACAGATCATGGGTCCCAGGTAGAGAGGAAGGGGCTGAAGGGTGATAAAGAGGGCCAATTTACAGACTACAATTCCCCATTAAAGATTATAAATCCCCAGGTTTACTTGTGTGTTGATCCTGGTGGGGGGCAAATAAGGTCATAACAGGGGGCAGAAGGCAAGAACAGGGGTTAAAAGGCAAGAGAGGGGCGGTTTAGCCTTTGCACTTGCTTTTTGAACCTTTAATTTTTCTGCCCCCTTGCTAATGATGGGGGAGGAGTCCCAGTTGTTTGCTGTTTTGATTTCCCCATCCATCAATCCCCTGGGAGGGCCTAATGATAAGGCTCCTGGATAATATCCAGGGCTTCTCCTGGCTTTTGGATGAAATCTCATTCCAAATGGGAGAATCTCACAGGGTCTTCTAGCAGCCATCTTGGGGGTACTAAAGGATATGTGGGCTTTCTGCCAGGTTCCAGATCCATTCATTGATTCCCCAGCTAGCCTGTTTCAACCGGATTCCCCTACTTCCATGCTTATAAGAGGCAAGGATCTGGGTGAGAGTGTTTTCAACACCTTAACAAAGTTAAGATATGATGTTGGCTGGCTTCTCCTACATGCTCTGGATTCAGTTACAAAAGAAAGAGGTGAGCTAAAGGCTTCAAATTTGCAACTTAAATGCCACATGAATGATGTGAAAATTTCCGTGTGCTCTGAAAGAAAATCTTGTTTCCTGCAGCCAAAGGCTTGAGATATCTGAGAACCAGACTCAAACTCTCATTGTATAAGTAGCAGAGTTACAAAGGAAACTAAACCACAGGATATCTGCAGTTAAAGTGAAAGCATTGATTGGAAAGGGGTGGAACCCAGAGGATTTGGATGGAGATATATGGGATGATGATAATATTGGTGGGCACATTGTAACTCTAAACTCTGCTGAGACTTTACCAGATAAACCTGTGGAGACCATACTTTGTCAACCTTGAATCACCCAGCCCCCAGCCTGCCCCAGGGAGTCCAAACTCTTTCCAGCCCTGAGGTGGGTACTAGCCAATCTCCAGCATGCAGTGCCCAACCTCTGGTCTCCTTTGAGGAATCTGCCTTCCAACACTTGCCTGAAGAGATTAATTCTATCTCACCAGAAGAAAATACAAAGGTATGCCCTGAGGTCAGTAGCTTGCAAGACATTTCTAATCCTTTTCCTTACCCACCCAACCACCCTTCTTCTCTTTGAGACCTATTACTAGACTAAACTCACAACAAGCCCCCAAAGGCAAAATACAAAGTGTGACCTATGAGGAAGTATGCTATACTCTGAAAGAACTGCATGAGTTTTCCAACTTTAATTATAGACAGAAATCAGGGGACTATGTGTGGGAATGGATACTAAAGATATGGGATAATGGTGGAAGGAATATAAAGTTGGATCACACTGAATTTATAGATATGGGCCTACTAAGCAGAAATTTTGGATTGAACACTGTATGTAGCTTGAGGGATTAGAAAGGGCTCTAACAGTTTGTTCGGGTGGCTGACTGAAACATGGACCAAAAGATGGCCTAGTACATCTGAGGTTGAGATGCCTGCTTTGCCCTGGTATACAGTAGAAGAGGGAATTCAAAGGCTTAGAGAGACTGGATGCTAGAATGGATTTACCATTTAAGACCTGCTCACCCACCCAAGGAATGTCCAGATATTACTGTAGGGAGGGCTATAATGGAATTAGAATCCTTAAACATGGAGATGATCCAATCTTGGGCTGGTAAAAGTCAAGTATTGGCAGTTAATCACCAAGGCAAGGTGGGCATGGCTACCATAATGAAAGGCAGATTCAAAGCAGCACTCAAAATAGTCTGAGTCACATAGAGTTATGGTGTTGGCTAATAGATCACGGGGTACCTAGAAGTGAAATAGATGGGCAGTCTACTAAATTTATTCTGGATCTGTATAAGCAGAAGAGTTCTAGGTCAAGTGAACAAAACCCTAATTCAAATTACAGACGTAGAGAATCACAGATCCTGGCACCTGGTATGCAGCTGATCTGGCAAATGCTTTTTTTTCACTTGCCATTAGTAAGGACCACCAGAATCAATTTGCTTTCAGCTGGCAAGGCCAGCAGTATACCTTCACTGTACTGCCTCAGGGGTATATCAACTCTCCTGCCCTATGTCATAATATTGTCTGCAAGGACCTTGATTGCCTCTCCCTCCCACAAGACATCACACTGGTCCATTATATTGATGATATCATGTTGACAGGACCTAGTGAGCAGGAAGTAGCAAAGACTCCAGATCTATTGGTAAGGCATTTGCATGAGGGAGGATGGGAGATAAATCCAACAAAAATATAGGGTCCTTCCACCTCAATGAAATTTCTAGGTGTCCAGTAGTGTGGGGCTACTAAATTGTTGCATTTGGCCCCTCCTACAACCAAAAAAAGGGCATAACACTTAGTTGTTCCCTTCGAATTTTGGAGACAACACACTGCTCATTTTGGTGTGCTACTCTGGCCCATTTACTGAGTGACAAGAAAAGCTTCTAGTTTTGATTGGGGACCAGAACAAAAGAAGGCTCTGCAACAGGTCGAGGCTGCTATGCAAGCTGCACTACCACTTGGACCATATGATCCAGCAGATCCAATGGTGCTGGAAGATTCAGTGGCAAATAGAGATGCTGTCAGGAGCCTTTGGCAGGCCCCTATAGAAGAATCACAATGCAGACCCTTAGGATATTGCAGCAAAGCCCTGCCACCCTCTGCAGATAATTACTCTCCTTTTGAGAAACAGCTTTTGGCCTGACACTAGGCTTAGTAGAAATTGAATGCTTAACCATGGGCCATCAAGTTACCATGAGAACTGAGTTGCCTATCATGAGCTGGGTATTGTCTGACCCACCAAACCATAAAATTGGGTATGCACAGCAGCACTCTATAATAAAGTGGAAGTGCGTGCTATATATAAGATAGGGCTTGAGCGGGTCCTGAAGGCACTAGTAAGTTACATGAGAAAGTAGCCCAAATACCCATGGTTACCACTCCTGCCACGTTACCTTTTCTTTCCCAGCCCACAGCTTTGGACTCTTGGGGAGTCCCTTACCACCAGTTGACTGAGGAAGAGAAAACTTGGGCCTGGTTTACAGATGGTTCTGCACTATATACAGGTACCACCCAAAAGTGGAAGCTGCAGCACTGCAGCCCTTTTCTGGGACATCCCTGAAGGACAGTGGTGAGGGTAAATCCTCCCAGTGGGCAGAACTTTGAGCAGTGCACCTGGTTGTTCATTTTGCTTAGACAAAGAAATGGCCAGGGGTGCATTTGTACACTGATTCATGGGCTGTTGCCAATGGTTTGGCTGGATGGTCAGGGACTTGGAAGAAACATGATTGGAGAATTGGTGACAAAGGGGTCTGGGGAAGAGGTATGTGGAGAGACTTTTCTGAGTAGGCAAAAAACATGAATATATTTGTGTCCCACATGAATGTTCACCAGAGGGTGACTTCAGGAGAGGAAGATTTTAATAATCAAGAGTATAAGATGACCCACTCTATGGCTAATGCTCAGCCTCTATTCCCAGTCACTCCTGTCATTGCTCAGTGAGCTCAGGAATAAAGTGGCCATGGAGGTTATACATGGGCTCAGCAACATGGACTTCCCCTCACCAAGGCTGACTTGGCTACAGTCACTGCTGATTGCCCAATTTGCCAGCAGCAGAGACCCACACTCAGTTCCTGATATGGCACCATTCCCCGAGGTGATCAGCCTGCTACCTGGTGGCAAGTTGGTTATATTGGACCACTTCCACCATGGAAAGGGCAGCAACTTGTTCAAACTGGCTTAGACACATACTCCGGATATGGGTTTGTTTTCCTTGCATGCAATGCTTCTTTCAAGACTACCATCCATGGACTTACCAAATGCCTTATCCACCACCATGGTATTCCATACAGCATTGCTTCTGTTCAGGGAACTGACTTCACAGGAAATCATGTGCGGGAATGGGCACATGCTTATGGAATTCACTGGTCTAACCATGTTCCCCATCATCCTGAAGCAGCTGGGTTGACAGAACAGAGGAATGTCCTTTTGAGGACTCAATTATAGCACCAACTAGGTTGTAATACCTTGCAGGGCTAGGGCAATGTTCTCCAGAAGGCTATGTATGTTTAAAATCAGAATCCACTCTGGTGCTGTTTCTCCCATAGCCAGGATTCATGGGTCCAGGAATCAAGGGGTGGAACTGGGTGACACCACTATTACCCCTATGATCCACTAGGAAAATTTTTGCTTCCTGTCCCTGCAGCCTTAAGCTTTGCTGGTCTACAGGTCTTAGTTCCAAAAGGAGGAATGCTGCCACCAGGGAAACAACAATGAAGTCTCCTACCTGTTTTTTAAATGGGTTGTCTTTATTATTGAGTTTTAGGAATTCTTTATATATGCTGCATATTAGACCCTTATTGGATAAGGGGTTTCCAATAATTTTCTCCCATTGAGTAGGTCGCCTTTTCACTTTCTTGACAAATTCCTTTGAAGCACAGACATTTTTAATTTTGAGGAGGTCCCATTTATCCATTTTTTCTTTCATTGCTTGCACTTTGGATGTAAAATTATGATTTGTGTAAGTTTAAGATTGCACTGAATTTGTAAATCAATTTGGGTGGAATTGACATCTTAATGATACTTAGTCTTCCAATCCATGAACATGAAATATTCTTCCATTTATTTAGGTCTTCTTTGATTTCTTTTAGCAATGTTGTATAGTTTTCTGTGATCAAGTCCTTTACATCCTTAGTTAAGTTTTTTACTAGATATTTCATTCTTTTTGTTGCTATTGTAAATGGAATTTTTGTTCTGATATCCTACACAGATTGTTCCTTACTAGTGTACAGAAATGCAACTGAGTTTTGCCTGTTGATCTTCTGTCCTACCACTTTATTGAAATCTTTTTTATCAGCTATAGTAGTTTTGTTGTAGATTTTTCAGGACATTCTACATTTAGGATCATTTCATCTACAAATAGCAAAAGTTTTAATTCTTCCTTTCCAATTAAATAGGTTTTATTTCTTTTCCTCAAAACAGACAGTTTGCCTTTAGAAAACATGAAGATTAATAAATATTCTATCAATGGAAGGTATATGAAATGAACAGTATCTAATTGATTAGTCATAAAACATGAAATCTCTATTTTCTAATTTTGCCATTTTTCTCCTTAACCATTCACAAGTCTCTCCCTGTCCACTGAGGGAGTAAAAAATGTAATGAAAGAGAATGCTCATATGCTGAAACTCAGGTTGCATATTTGGTATTGACAGCACAATTTATGCAATTATTCTAATTAACATAGAATAATTTTGGTTTTTACATTAAGGGCATCATAAAATTATTCTAAATATCTTTCAGTTTATCTTGGATCAATATTCTAGGTGTTACTTTTTAATTTGCTGTATTCTCCCTACCAAATCAATCCTAAAACTTCCCTTGATGTAATTTATATAGTAGAAAAACCAATAAAATGATGTGCTTTTATGTCAAGAAGAAGGAATATTAAAGTCATAGAAAAAGATTTAATTGCATACATGGCAATAAGGAGATTGGAAGACACAGTGCTTAGAATTGGATATGTTAGGGGGTAATTTGCCTAGATCTGTGTTGTGCTTTGTCCTGGACTGCACTTTGTCACTTAGGTATACTCAATATCAAGAACTTGTGTTTGTTAGGCTAATGTTTCAACTCAGCCAGGTAATTGTGTCTAGGTGTTTGATTAAGCAAAACACTGTGCTAATTGTAATACAAGAACATTTATGGAATTTGGTCACCAGTGAGTTTACTGCGTGGATGGCTGATTACATCTGCATCAATCAGGGAGACTGCCATCAGCAATGGGTGATGCTTTTATCCAATTAGTTGAATGCCTTAAAAGGGGAAGTGATTTCAACATTCAGAGAGAATTTCCAAGCCCGTCTTTGGACAGCCAACATCTCCCGGAAACTCATCAAGTACCTTCATTGGATTTTCATCAGAGTCCATTTGCAGCCTGCCTGCGGTACCTGGACTTGTGTATCCCCACGGTCATGTGAGGGACTCTTATAACATCTCATATTATTGACAGATATCTCCTGTTGATTCTGTTTCCCTAGAGAACCCTGACTAATACAGCTTGGTACCGGGAGTGGTTCTTGAGGAACACAGTCTTAAATATGGGATGTCTGAGGTGGTTTCAGGAGTTTCGTAATTGGCTCTCTACTCTAATTGGACTCAAAGGTACTAATGGCTCCCTTTCCAATAATGAAGAGGTATGTAGATAGACTTTTATGAGTGGGTAAAAATCACGAACATATTTGTGTCCCACGTGAATGCCTACCAGAGGGTGACTTCAGCAGAGGAAGATATTAATAATCAAGTGGATAAGATGCTCAGCCTCTTTCCCCAGCCACTCCTGTCATTGCCCAATGGGCTCATGGACAAAATGGCCATAGAGGTATGGATAGAGGTTATGCATGGGCTCAGCAACATGGACTTCCCCCTCACCAAGACTGACTTGGCTACTGGCCACTGCTGAATGCCCAATCTGCCAGCAGCAGAGACCCACACTCAGCCCCCGATAAGGCATCATTCCTCGAGGTGGCCAGGTTGCTACCTGGTGGCAGGTTGGCTATATTGGGACACTTCCACCATGAAAGGGGAAGTGATTTGTTTTAATTGAATAGACACATACTCTGGATATGGGTTTGCATTTCCTACATGTACTGCTTCTTCCAAAACTACCACCATGGACTTACCAAATGATCAAATTTCTTATCTACCACCATGGTATTCCACATGGCATTGCTTCTTATCAAGGGCCCATTTCACAGCAAATGATGTGCAGGAATGGGCACATGCCAATGGAATTCACTGGTCTTACCATGTTCCCCATCACCCTGAACGAGCTGGATTAACAGAACGGTAGAATGGCCTTTTGCAGACTCAATATTGGCACCAACTAGGTGTAAATACCTTGCAGGGCTGGGGCAATGTTCTCCAGGAGGCTGTGTATGCTCTAAATCAGTGTCCACTCTATGGTGCTGTCTCTCCCATAACCAGGATTCATGGGTCCAGGAATCAAGGGGTGGAACTGGGAGTGGCACCACTCACTATTACCCCTAGTGATCCACTAGGAAATTTTTTGCTTCCTTTCCCTGCAACCTTAAGTTCTGCAGGTTTTAGTCCCAAAAGGAGGAGTGTTGCCAGCAGGGAACACAACAATGATTCCATTGAACTGGAAGTTAAGACTGCCACCTGGCCACTTTGGGCTCCTTTTATCTGTGAATCAACAGGCAAAGAAGGGAATTACTGTAGTGGCTGGGGTGATTGATCCTGACTAACAAGGGGAAATAGGACTACATCTACATTATGGGAGTAAAGAAGAGTTTGCCTGGAATACAGGAGATCCTCTAGGGCGTCTCCTAGTACTGCCATGTCCTGTGATTAAAGTCAATGGAAAATTGCAACAAACCAATCCAAGCAGGACTAACAATGGCCCAGAATCTTCAGGAATGAAAGCTTTGATCACCCCACCAGGCAAAGAACCACGGTCAGCTGAAGTGCTTGCTGAGGGCACCGGGAACATGGAATGGGTAGTGGAAGAAGGCAGTGATAAATATAAACTTTGACCATGTGGCCAGTTACAGAAACGAAGACTGTAATAGTCATGAAATTTTCTTCCTTGTTTCTGCGTGGATGGCTGATTATATCTGCATCAATCAGGGAGACTGTCATCAGCAGTGGGTGATGCTTCTATCCAATCAGTTGAATGCCTTAAAAGGGGAAATGATTTCAACATTCAGAGAGAATTTTCCAGCTTGTCTTTGGACAGCCAACGTCTCCTGGAAACTCATCAAGTACCTTCATTGGATTTTCATTGGAGCCCCTGGTTTGCAACCTGCCTGCAGTACATGGACTTGTGCATCCCCACGATCATGTGAGAGATCATAAAATCTCATATTATTGACATATATCTCCTGTTGATTCTGTTTCCCTAGAGAACCCTGACTAATACACTCCTTCAGGTAAATCAGTTCTTAGTAATGGGTATTGGAGTTAGATCTCATCTTGAGCCCTGTGACAGGGAGCACATACAGGGTCAGACCCAGCTGACATGGGGAAGTCCATTTAGGTGCAGGCATATCAGAAAGTCTCCAGGCAGACACAAATCTACATCATATAGACTGACAGAACATCAACTGATGGTAATCCCATGAACTTCTATTAATAATCTCAAAAGCATTAAAAATTCAAGATGACCCATGAAGAAATTCAGCCACCTGACCAGGCAAAATGTCATGTGACAATTCACAATATATCTTTGGCTGTTGGGGACCTTTCTCTGTGATTCAATTTTCCTGCAAAGAACAGCTGTGAAATTTGTTACCAAGAATTGAGGTCTTGACACACTGGTTTGTCCTCTATTAGGAACCACCCATTCTCTTGAAAGACTCCCACCCCTCTGTGAACATATCGATCCTCCCCAGGTTGGGAGTCCAACTCCTTCCTGCTCATTATGTGGGTCTCCACCCACTGATACAACATATTATGACAAAATGATCACTCGCACACGCCCTATAAGCCTGCCCCAGGTGTGCCCTGTCCTGAATGTCTCCCCATCCAACACCCTAAATCAGTAACCCTTCCCTGTCATATTGCCACGATAGCATTCCAAACTTTGTACTTTCAACCACATACTTGCCAATCCCCAGTGTTCACCTGGCCCCTCCCCCAACCATCCCCCCACTTCCATGGACCGTCCAACCCACCCTCCCCACTCTACCCACCTGTCAAACCTGCACCGCCCAACCCAATAGTATCACTGCCCTCCTGTCATATCCCTTCATTGCCCAACTACACACTTCTGCCTTATAGACTACATCCACATAGGTATTAGCTCACAATCTTCTTCTTCCTTTCTATTTCCTGTAAATCTATCTTCCAGACAATAGTTCTCTGAGTCTGCTTGATTTGATTAATTCATATCAGTGATGTCATGTAATATTCGCCCTTCAATGCCTGGTTTGCTTCACTCAACATAAGGTCCTCAAGATTCACCCATGTTATCCTGTGTGTTGGCACTGTATTCCTTCTTACAGCTAATATTCCATTGTATGTATGAACCGTGTTTTGTTTATCCATCTGTTGATGGGCATTTGGGTTGATTCCAACTTTTGGCAATAGTGAATAATGTCTCTATGAACATTGGTGTTTATATATCTGTTTGTGTCCTTGCTTTTAATTCTTCTGGGTATACACCCAGCAATGTAATTGCTGGATCATATGGCAGTTCTATAGTTAGTTTTTTGAGGGACTGCTAAACTGTCCTCCACAATGGTTAGACTATTCTACATTCCCACCAGCAGTGGATGAGGGTTCCCATTTCTCCACATCCTCTCCAACACTTGTAGTCCTCTGTTTTTGTAATAGCTACCAGTCTAATGGGTGTAAGATGGTATCTCATTGTAGTTTTGATTTGCATTTTCCTAATACTTAGTGATGTTGAGCATCTTTTGTTGCAAGTAACTATGAATCTTGTCATCCAAGGAGTGAAGCCGGGTGGTTGCTGTGGGCCCCAAGGGGAGGGGGAGGGAGGAATAGAATTGAGGGAATAGGGGGTATTTAGTGGGCAATAGAAGTGTTCTACATGATCTTGCTATGATGGACACAGGCCATGTTAAATATCATCAAAATTTATAACAGTGTATGGTCTAAAATGTAAACCATAATGTAAACCATTGACCATGGTTAGTAGCTATGTTTCACTATTTGTATATCACTTGTAACAAATGTACCATCCACATATAAAAAGGTATTAATATGAGAAGGGGGAAAAGGGGGAGGGTGTTGGGTATATGGGAGTCCCCTGTATTCTGTATGGGACTTTAGTGACCTAAAACTTCTTTGAAAACAAAATGAAAAAAAGTAAAACACTGGGGAATAAATGGAAGAAAATGTCACCATACAGGACAAGAGATATTGCAGTGATAAAAGTCAAAAGGTCAAAAAAAATTAAAAATATATTTTTCATTATTTTTTAATATCCCAATTTTTAAATTTCATTTTACTTTTAGTTTTTAAAAATTTTTTATGTATTTTATTTCTTACACTTAAACCTATCATTATTATTTCATTTTCCTATTAATTGTATTTGGCTATTTTATTGGCTTCATTTTTGAGGGAGCTTTAGATCACAGAAGGGTTACAGCTGGGGCAGAGAAGGATCATCAATGTGGGGTGTCAGTGATGGGGAATACATGGGAGGAAGTTCACCTAGACATACATATAAGGAATATAAATATGTTCAAACGTTCATGGGGCATTGTCACAGTGGGTGGAGATTCACACAACAACCGAGAGAATATTGAATTTCCATCCTGGAGTGCTCTGCCACATTCCCTATGGGAGCAGCAATAGTCCCCCAAGTGCAAGGGCTATGACTGGCAAAGGAGAATGATCCATTGATGGGCCCTTGATATGAAAACTATGCTTGCAAACCTTTGCTCATAAACTGAAACTTAGCCTAGTGTTGTGGGGTGCCTAAGAGTTGCCTCCTGAAAGCCTCCTTGTTGCTCAAATGTGGCCTCTCTCTAAGCCAAACTCAGCACATAAATGCATTACCTTTCCCCCAGTGTGGGACATGACTCCCAGAATGGGCCTCCCTGGGACCAAGGGATTACTACCAAGCACGAACTATCAAGGAAAATGGAAATAGACCTTGAGTAAAAAGGGAAAAGGTAAAGACAAATGAATTTATATGGCTAAGAGACTTCAAAATGAGTCAGGAGTTCATAACAGAGGTAACGCTATGCACATCTCAGCAGGATCTCATAGACTGCCAAAGTGGATACTACCCCAAATAGTGGGACTCCTGAGAGCTCTGGAGACACCCAGGTCCTATGGCCAGGGCAGAAAGCTCTGGAATTTGTAACCTTCAAGTGGGCCCTACTTTGGAAGTTTGTGCTCCAGAGAATGATAGAGTTTGACTCAGTTATGGCTTCTCTATACATGGCTCACCTGTCTCTTCTATTTAAACCTGTACTTGGTGCTAGAGTTGGTAGGTGTATGTCCAAGAGACTTGAATCTTTGGGCTGTCCATGTGCCAGCTGTCTCAGCAGAGTTGCAACACCTACTCTCCAGTTCATTGGACTCACCTAGGACAACTAACAAGGAGATATTGACAACCACCATACCAAAGAATGGAGAGAACCTACAACTGCAAGCAAGAAAGTCCCATCCATTGGCTTTATGGTATCAAAACCCCCTCTCAATTAGAGATGGAGTGGACATTACCATCCCAGAATCCTCAGGATTGGGGAACGAATTATGGGCTAGAGTGGACTGACTGATATTCTAGTATAAACTTATTGTGATTCTAGCAATGGAAGAAATTACAACATTGATATGGAGGCAGTGGCCACTGGAGGCAGGGAGAGGGAAAAATGGGTGTAATATGGGGCTTTTTTGGGACTTGGGAATCGTTCTGACATTGCAACAACAGATATAGACCATTATATATCTTACTATTACCTGCAGAATTGTGTGGGAGAAAGTGTAAACTAAAATGTGAACTATGGTCCATGCTCAGTGGCAATGCCCCAGGATAAGTATATCAATTGCAATAAATGTTCCACACTAATGATGTTGTTTATGTGGGAGGGTGTGGGAGGTGTGGGGAGTAGGGCATATGGGAATCCTATTTTTTGCATGTAACATTTATGTAATCTAAGTATCTTAAAATATATATATATATATTTAATTTCAAAAATTACTTGAGGCAGCGGCGCAGGATCCAGGGCTGGGTTGGCAGGCGACCAGGCCGCCCCAGGCGCATCCAGCCCGATTGCGCCCCCTGCCTCGCACCCTCCACCGCCTGAATCCCGCCACGCGGGCTGTAGGCGCCAAGGCTGTGGGCCAGGCGGCGGGCTGGAGCGCAAAGTCGGCACAGCCGCAGTGTCTGACCAGGCGCAGCGGCTTCGCGTGCTTAGAGTTGGCGCCACTGCGAGAGCCGGAGCTGTTGGGCCCCGGGTCCTGGGCAGGGGCGGCACCGGGACCCCCGAAGCCGTTGGCTCACATCCCGTTGCCAGCGCAGGGAGCTCTCCACGGAAAAGCCCGGCCATAGGAGATCATGACTGCAGCGGCTGTCACTAGCCTGTCCATCAGCTCCTCTGGGAGCCCGGCTGTAGCCTTAAGCCCAGAAGCCGGCATGGAGCCCTGGAAGGAGGCCCAGGTACGACCACCCGACAGCTACAGCAGCAGCAACAGTGGGGACTGGGGCTGGGACCTAACCAGAGGCCAGACCTCTCTGTCTACGTCATCCCTGCTGCCCTGCGAAGCGGGCCACTTCCTGTTCTGAGAGCTGGGCTGAGGAAGAGGAAGGGCTTGGCACAGGTCACGTCCCAGTGTTGCACACGGCTGCCGCGATGCAGACACATCCGCGTGCTGCACTGGGGGCAGCAGGCGGAGTCTGAGCAGAGTGACGGCCAGAAGGACTTCTACTACACGGAGCTGGACCTTGGCGTGGACTTGCCGACCCACGGGCTGTCCAGCCTGACCCCCATGTCTGCCACGGCTTATATGCCGTGGCCCCCTCCCTTGCCTGGAGCTGCCCACCAAATCGAGCTGTGGCCCAGCTCAACATGCTGCAACCCATGGCCTTGCTCCCACCCCCAGTTCAGTGCCCCTTGGCTCCCCAACAAGTGTGCCATATTCACAGTGACCATGCCTACCAGGGCTGCCTGGCGCTTCCCGACCGGGAGCCACAGTCCTCGGCTAGGGCCAGCCCAAGGGCCCTGCCCTCCAAGCTTGCCACCACCCAAAGGATGCCTTGCAGCGATGCCAGGAAGTGTTAGAAGGTGTATGGCATGGACCACCAGGACCTGTGGCGCATGGCCTGCCGCTGGAAGGTTTGCCAGCGCTTCCTGGACTGAGCCCCTTCTCAACACGCCCCCCCCTTCCCCAACCCACACCCACACCCACACCCACACCCACACCCACACACACACAGTGCTGCAGCCTGGGGCTCTGGGCTTGTAAAGGAGACAATAAGCTCTGTCCCCCGCCCCGCCCCATTCCCAACGTAGTCCCCAGTCAGCCTGGGCCTGAAGTGGCCTGGGAGAGCACCAGCTACAGGTTCCGAGGTTCTATTAATGGAGTAGGGAAACTCCATGACCCTGGACCCCCAGAGGTGATGGTGGGGGTTCTGATCACTCAAAGTGCTTCTGAAGAAACCAGCCTTTGCACTAAAGCCAAATCACGGGGCCCCTCCCCGCCCCAGGGCTTATCCAGGAGGTTGATGGGGGTTACTTTAGGGTTGCTCTGGGACCAGTCTGTGGTGCACCTTGAGGAGCTTGGGGAAGGGGCATCCACCGCCTGCACACAACACAACGGTTCCGGGGCCCCCCGCGGCTTGCCTTTGTATCTAGTTTTCGAAGGTCAGGTGTCTTGCGTCTGGGCTGTCAGACAAGGAGAAAAATGAAAGACTTGGGGTTTTTCCAGGAAAAAAAACTTAATTGAGGAGCAGATGTGGATCAAGTGGTTGAGCACCTGCTACTCACATGGGAAGTCTTGGTTCGGTCCCCAGTGCCTCCTAAAAACAAAAACAAACAACGGAAAAAAAACAACTCAGGGGAGCCTATTTGGCTCAGTGTTTGAGTGCAGGCTTCCTGCATATGAGGTCCTAGGTTCAATCCCCCACTTTGGTACCTCAAAAAAAAAAAAAAAAATAAAATAAAATAAAATAATAATTTGACTAGGAGATAAATTTCAATTTTTAATCTACAATTGTTATTAATCTTCTAGAGAGCACAGTTTATCACTCAGAGAACTTCAGCCCCATGGTAAAAAACTAGAACATAATCTGGGCAGTTTCCTCTCTTAGCTGTAGGTAACACCAATTTGCTCATAAACCTGTGAATAGGCAGTGGGTACTGTAATAAGGAGAGCCACTGAGTAGTAGGTAAGAAGAGACTCATCATTTTCTGTGTTGGCCACAGTAGAACAGGTTTTGGAGAGTTTTGGTGTCATTCACACACTTGTATACTGTAGCAGTTTGATATTATTGATGAATCCCAAAAAGAAATATTGGATTATGTTTGTAAACTGGTCTTTTTCTCTGGGCATATTAGAGTGTATTAGATTCAGAGGTTTTACTTTTACTTAATTAAATTATGATTACAGCTTTCATTGGGCCACATCAGTAGGGCATTGAGTCCCTGCCTCTTGGCAGGTGGGGACTCCCAGATAAAGGACATGGCAAAGGACAGAGTTTGGTGTTCTGATGCTGTTTTGAGCTGGAGCCCGGAAAGTGAACACACAGGATAAGAACACAGAGGAATAGAGACGGCTCTTAGACACAGCAGAAGCCCTGTGACTGAGCCATTTGCCTGATAGTCTACAGCTGGCCTTGTGGAGCGAGGCCAAGCCTAGAGAGCCTCATAGTCTATAGTTGACCTTGTGGGGATGGCAGAGGAGCTGAGCCCAGAGACAAGCAAGCCCCGGGAAAAGAGGAACCCAGGAAGCCTGAACTCTCACAGGTAGTCATCTTGCTCCAACACATGGCAATAGATTTTGGTGAGGGAAGTAACTTATGCTTTATGGCCTGGTAACTGTGGGCTTCTACCCCAAGTAAATACTCTTTATAAAAGCCAACAGATGTTTGGTATTTTGCACCAGCACCCCTTTGGCTGACTAATACATATACTTCAATTTCAGAAAGCTCCAGATCTCACTTAAGTCTTAGAAGAAATTTTCAGAGTTTGAGGCCCTCCTTTGTTATTTGGGACATTTTGTCTGTGTGTAACTGTAGTGGGAAGTATTGAAGCATACCAGGGTAAAAAAAAAAAAAAAAAAAAAAGCCTGGTTCCCATTGTCATGTTGAGGTTATAAGGCTAGGTGACAGGGATGATCGCAGATTCACAATGATATACTATACCACAAGGATGCAGGGTGACCTCTCAGAATACATGAATTACTTCTCATAATTGGTAATAGTGTGCATGGGATGGGGAAGTGATTAAACTGTTCGTTCTTCAGGGTGAGCCTGTTTCCTTCCACATCCACCCACAGCCTCTGCTGAAATGCTAAAGGAAAAGGAGATATGCAGTTCCCAATCAGGGGATCCTATCCTGGCTGCTTTTTCATTGGCTTGGACTCTGCTGTTCAGTAAACAACATTTTGCAAAGATAATTCAAATAGTGATGGTTTGCAGCAACAACACTAAGGGTGGTTTCCACTTCCCACGAATGAAAGACCACAGTGAGAGACCTCCACAATAAATGCACTGAAACCTTGAAGGAAGGAATCCATCGTAAATTCTGGTGATAGACACCGAGAGAGTGTTTGTTTCATTCCTATTCTATGAGCAACTGCTTTATAGTTATGACAACATTGAGAGACTGCTTTTCTTTAAAACTCTTCCATGTTTCTGTTAACTTAAGAATCAGAAAACACTGAAATTTTGTAACACAGACTTTGACTTAATATTAGAACTCTCATATGCGTTGGTAGTGTATGCATCAGGACAATCCCTCTGCAATGTTTTGGCAATTTATGCTAAAGATAAACATAATCATGTTCTGTGACTCTTGGGTCACTTCCAACAGAAATTCTTCCATATGATCTTCAAACAAATGGACAAGAACTATCATAACAGCACTATTTATAATAGCTAAAACCTTTATTATTCACATATGCCTAACTGTAGAATGGATAAATAGAAGAAAAATATTGTCCAGCAACGTGAATGCATGATCTATAAATCCATGAAAAACTGGAATGGATTGTACAGACATCATGTGAGACAATAATAGACGAAAGCAAAAGGGCATATATTCTGCGAATTCATTATTTAGATGACATGATGAATCTGTGCTCACATGGGTTGTGGGAAGGGTTACTTTTGAGGTTATAAAATCTGAATGTGAGCACAGTGTAGTTTGGGAGGTGGTTGTAATGTGTTTTCCTAATCAAGGTGCCAGTTGCAGTGATTTCAGTTTGCAAAACTTTACCAAGAATTTGTTTCTTGTACATATTTTAACAAAAGTTTTTGAAAAAGAGGAAACAATTTTCCAAGTGCTTTAAACAACTGAATAGCAACAGATGTTTGCACTCAGAATTGTAGTCTTTGGCTATTAACCAAAACCATGCACCTTTCACTGTGATGACACCAAGATTGATACAGCACCAAGAAACCTGTTGGAACTGGCCAGTGCCTGGGCATTCTTGTCTAGTTTTTGTGAAGATCATAAAAATGCAAATGTAAAAGACTCACCCTTGATTGTTTTCCTCAGCATAGATCTTCAGAGGTGTGCTAAGGTCTTTTCTATCTGATGCGCCTTCAATTTGGGGTAGTAGTTGTTGGTGTTGAACACAATTCCACCCTGCTAATAGGCAGTTTTAAGAGAAGTGATATGTTGTGTGCCAAAATACATTATCAAACCAGTTTAATAATTAAAGATATTTATTTTTAAAATGATTATTGTGATATTTGTTGTGGTTTTCCATAGAATATTCTTAATTTATGCCTGAGCCATGAAATGGGAACTCTAATCAACCTTTTCATTAAGTTCCCTAGTAAATAAAATTCTCTAGGTAACTGGAGATTCCAACACACTCGTTGGAGTGGTGGGCACATGTATTTTCCAATTGTCACCTTTCTAGTTTCTACAATTTCCTTACGTCTCTGCTCATCTCTCCATTTCTTCTTGGCACCATCATTTCTTAAATGAAGAAATCCTTTTCCTAAGACTCCAAGGTCTGTATAATTATTCAAATGAGAATTCAGTTGATGACTCAGTCATTTATCATGACATCCTCTTTACCAATAAGGGAAATCTGGGGACCACGTGATTGTGTGTATGGATTAAACAATGAAATTGGTGGAACACAAATACATATCAAGAATATAATGAAGATATTTAAATTAATTCATTTGCCTATCCCTGGGTTTTAATAAGTGATATTGCTTGACTACTATTAGAATTCAAATGTTATATACATGTTTACAGTACATTTTTAAAATTCTGAGAAGAAAATGATTGAAAACTTTGAAAAGTATACAATCAAATTTATCTGTTCGTCTAATTTTTAACCTTCTTTATGTCACTTCCTGCTTTCTCCTCCAAATCATGAGAACCTTAAGAAAATATATTCCTCTAACTTCTTTGAATAAAAGGCAATCTTTAATATAAAAGCACAGTTGTAAAATCTATTGTTTTATTAGAAATACTCTTCTGAATGATGTGTCACATGCCTCTCTATTTTTTTTGAAAAAGGTACTTTTTGCATTATCAAAAATGTAAGAACACCCAATTTAGGCCTTGGGTGAAAATACCTTAGGAACCTAAAGAAATAATGAGAGTGAACTAGAACAAGGTCAGCAGATAGAACATATACATATACGAGAAAAGATATCTAGAGGATTTTTGTCAACTTTGTTAAGTATGCATCTTCTCATATTAGACCAAGGTAGGGTGATTTTAGATATAAAATATTATGAGTAAATATTATCTGTTCATTTTATTTGTAGTAACCTTACTGACATGAATGCATACTTTGGAATATGACAAATCATGGCCACAGGGAGAAAATCCATTGAGCACCAGAGAACATTATCCAGAAGTCAGCCAACAGAGGTTGCTGTAGAGGCTGTGGGTCCATAGCTTAGGCTTGCCCCCAATCAGATTGTCTGGTGTTATCAGTTTTACATATTGAATTTCAGTTGTTTAAAGAGCACTGTCCCTGATCTTTTTCAAATAGTACATTAAAAGACAGTAATCTCATTCTTTTCTTGTCATGTGATGAAACAAATGCACAAACAGTAATTATCTCCATCTTTTCTTAGATTTCCTAACATGAATGGAGACAAAATGAAATAATCAAAGATATGGTAATAAATATTATCATTAGTAATAGTAGTTGAAAGAATCACTGACACAATTATGATGAAACTATGAATCTTAGTGACAGTGTAGAGAAATACAAACCAATATCAACAGCATAGCTTTGGTGTTAAAGGGATGCCCTAGAAAAATGATCTCTGGTCTGGGGAAGTAGACATACTTCTCTCTGCCATGACCCTCCTTCTACATTGATCTGCCTTGCTCATTCCCACTTCCTCCCTCTAAAGAATGCCCTGTCTTTGAAAGACCAGAAAAAAATGCTTTCATTGAGGGAGATGTTGAAAGTAATCTATAAGACGACAAAATTACCTGCTTTGCCTAGAGGGACCCGCACCAAGTCTTGGTGTGTATTTATGTTTTTCTCTCCTATTTCTCAGCAAGCTCTGTTCTTTCCCCTATTTCCCAAACAAATTCTATTTACTGGCCTAACTAAAAAAAATAAAAATAAACGAAATGTGGTATATATATACAATGGAATATTATGCTGTTGTAAGAAGAAAGGAAATCAGGATACATATGACAACATGGATGGACCTTGAGGACATTATGCTGAGTTAAATAAGCCAGACACAAATAAACAAATATTGTACAGTCTCACTAATATGAACTAAATACAAAGAATAAACACATAGAGGTAAAACTAGAATACAGGTTACTAGGAGATAGGATGAGAGGCTAAGAAGGGGTACTGATGCTTAATGTATGTAGAAGTTTTAAATAGCTTGACTGTAAAAGTGTGGACATGGATAGAGTTGATGGTAACCCTTATAGTGAGTATAACTAACACAGCTGGTTCGTAAATGGGATTGTGGCTGAAAGGGTAAGTTTAGGGATGTAATTGTCCATTGAAAGAAAGCTAGAGAATAATCTAGGGAATGAATAACATAGTGAACCAGTGGTGGATGAAGATTGTGGTTAATAGTACAAATACAATAATGTTCTTCTATGAACTAGAACCAATGCACATGGTAAGAATATGGTGATGCATGGGGAAAATACAATTAATGTAACTTATAGACTATAGTTGATAGCAATATTGTAATTTTCTTGTATCAGTGTCAAAGAAGGTACTATATCAATGCTAATGATCAGTAATAGGGTTATGAGATTTTTTTTTTGGACTAAGGAAAATGCTAAAAAATTTACTGAGGCAATGACTGCACAACTTTTTGATGAAAGTGAAAGTCACTGAGTGTATACTTTGAATGGATGGTACCAGGCATGGGACCATATAAGACGTGGTAGATGATGGACTGTGGTTAACAGTACAAATATGAAAGCATTCCCTCATAAACAATTATAAATATGCAATACTAAATCATTGTGTTAATAATAGGGGGTGTATGGAAAAAAATATACAAAATGTAAGCTATGGACCATAGTAATAATAATAGTAATAATTTGATGATGTTCTTTCATAATCTGTAACAAATATTCCACAACAATGCAAGGTGTTGGTGGAGGGGTGATGTATTGGAATTCTACACGTTATGCATTACTGTTTTGAAAGCTCACAACTTCTGTAATAAAAAATACTTTAAAAAAGAAACTGTTGAAAAAAAGCAGTAAAACATTCTTTTGAAAAAAAAAAAAGACTTCAGTTGGATGGAGCTCATTTCAGAAATATCAGACTGGGGAAAATATCTCACAAGAATGAGTTACCACTCAATTCACCCATGAATTGAGAATTTTGCCTAATAACATAGTATTGAAAAAAATTAAGATAAAAATAAAGGCTTGTCAAGTGATTTGTGACTATTGAAGCAGAATTTTGTAATGAGTAGTAGGTAAGCACATTAAACTTCTTTTCAATAGATTAATACTTGCAAATACATATGAAGTAAAAGCTGTTACTTAAACTTCTATTATGTTGGTCAGCTTCTCTTTTTGTGCAATTCAACATAATTATATTAGAATGAATCATAAAATAAATTTGAATGTTAACTGAAAAACGTAGAACACTAGATTATGTGCCATAACATATACCATTAGTATATTTGTACATAGAAATGATAAATGGAGCATAGAAAAATAGTTAACATTGGAGTAATTTCTGATGGTGCATACATTTTCTACATAAAATGTCATTATTGTTCTCAAAAGTTAAAATGAAATTACAAATTAAAAGAAAAATAATATCCCCAGTCCTGGGTTTTTGGATACTTGGGAATGAAAAATTCTCTCAAGCCTGAGTAAGGAAAATGATCATCTCCTACATTAAAATTGTGTTTCCAAGTGGTTTTTGTCACAAAATCAGAGATATCACAGGGGATGAGGGAGTGGAAGATCATTGCAGACACAGAGTGGGTCATAATTTTACCATGCCCTATAACAGACAAGGGGTGCATACACTAATTCATGCAGTCACAAGGCACTAACCCTTAGTGATTCTTCTGTGAGTTTTCCCTCCAAATTATCACTGCCATATAGAATGCATTAAATTGTCAAAGAGCTTATTTTATCACACATAAAACATTAAATTACATAACAAATATTTATTGGGGGTCTCCAATGTTCCAGAACCAGAGACTAAGTGGAAAAATATACAAAAGTTCCAACATTCATACAGTTTACATCCTGTGGAAGTGATACAAAAATAAACAACAAAATAAAACGTGTGATCTTCAGTCTTGACTGAGAATTCTGGAGGATTTTCCCACTCAGAGACCTACAATATTCTCAGACTGATATCCTCCTCAGCATCAGCACCTTTCACAGTCTTTGCAAATTTTCTTTTCCTTGGATGGTGCTTTCCTTTAGAGTTCAGCACTCCAATTTAGAAAGTTAGCCCAAGGCCAATGCAAAGTCCCTGTTTTTTTCTGGACCTGTGTCTTGTCCTGGACTTGTGCTTGCCAGTGGCCTTAGGAGTTCCCCTGTTTACAGGAGATTGAATGCCCCCCATACTCCCCAGGAAACAGACTTTCTCCCTCTCCTGGGTTTCCACCACAAGACTGAAAGCACCTAAGCCGTTGCCTCAGTATGCCCTCACTGCATTCTTACAGTGCTTTTGCTATCTCAAGCTTTTTCCTGCAGGGCAAATTCTGGGGGGAGGGGTAATGCTAGAAAGGAGTTTCCCAAATCAGTCTTTCCCAGTTGGAACAAGACCAGGGACCCACAATGGGAATGCCACATTGGCTGGCTCCAAACTGCCCTGGGGAGTGGATTAGAGAGGGGCCAGGAACTTCTATGGCTCTATGAAACTGCATTTCCTTGAATTGGCACTTGTCCAGTAAATAAAGCCCTTTAACTGTTTTCCTAGTTTTGAGAACTCATACTGTCTTTAAGTCTCCTCTGTTGCTTCTGAATGGGGTGATTTGGAACAATGGGTGCCCTCAGTGCTAGGCCCCTAGAGATCTGAAGTAGCTAATTAAAAACAGTGATAGCAATCAGACCACACTGTTGTGGTTCTTGGAGAAGGTCTTTAAATACCACCCTGACACCAGCAAGCTGTACCAGGAGCTGTTATTGAGGACCCCACTGTTGCCTGCTGTGAGGCTGGGGGATATGGAATGGTAGCCACTGCATGCAGGGTGCAATTCACTAGTATTTACTATGATTTACCAGCTCTTCCTCCTATTCTTCCCTGGATGCTGCTGAGTGTTCTACTAGATTCTGGAGTTTCAAAACAGTAGACTCAGTTTCTGCCTGCTTAATAGTTGTTCTGGTGGAGGGACTTATTCCTGGAGCTTGCTACTCAGCCATCTTCCTACAGGCCTCCTATTTTTTCTTAATACAGGTATTGGCATTATAAACACCCCCCCCCCCCCGCCCAGGCATAGCTTTAGGTGCATCCCATACATTTTGGAATGTGTGTCATCATTTTCACACACCTCAAAGTATTTTCTGATTTGCCTTTTGGTTTCTCATTTGATCCACTGGTTATTTGAGAGTATTGTTTTATTTCCATATATTTATAATTTTCCAGTTTTTAAAAATTGATTTCTGCTTTCATTCCATTGTGGTCAGAGAATGTACTTTGTTATTATTTCCATACTTTTAACTTAAAAGAAATTTGTTTTATGGCCTAGAAATATGGTCTATCCTGGAGAATGTTTCATGTACCCATTGGAATATATTTTCTTATTGTTGGGTTAAATATTCTATGGATGCCTGTTAGTTCTTTTTGGTTTATAGTGTTATTCAATTCTCCTATTTCCTTACTGTTCCTCTATCTTGTTGTTTTATTCATTACTGAAAGTAAATTATTCATGGGGGCATTTTGGGGACAATGGAATTGTCCTCCATGACATTGCAAGGCCATTATACATTTTGTCAAAATCTATAATATTGTAAGAAGCAAAGTATAAACTATAATGTAAACTACAGTCCATGGTTAGTAGCAATGCTTCAATATGTGTTCATCAATTGTAACAAATGTACCAAACTACTGAAAGATGTTAATGTGGGAAAGTGTGGGATAGGGAGGGCATGGGGTATATGGGAATCCCCTTATATTTTTGTTGTCATATTTATGCAATATAAAGCCAAAAAATAAAAAAAGAAAGTGAGTTATTGAAGTCTTCTCCTACTATTGTTGAATTGCCAATTCATACCTTTATTTCTGTTGTGGTTTTTTTTGCATATATGATTATAATTGCTATAGCTTCCTCATGAATTGGACTTTTTAAAATTTGAAATGACCATCTTTACCACTAGTAATATTTTCCTTTTAAGTATATTTTGTCTGATATACAAATATTTTGTCTGATATACAACTAGAGTTATATTTAGATATTTCAGTTTTCCTCTAGTTGCTATTTGCATTATATATTTTTTCTATTCTTTTTACTTTCAACTTACCTGTATTTTTTGAAACAAAAGTGTGTCTTTGGTAGACTGCATACAGTTGGATTTTTAAAAATCTAGTCTGACAGTTTATGTCTTGATTTGGATGTAATTCAACCACATTTAAGGCTATTATGATACAGTTGGTTCTACATCTTGCATTTTACTAATTTTTCTTGTCAGTCTCATATCGTCTTTGTCCATTTCCCTTTCTACTTTCTTTTGCACTAAATGAATACTTTTTAAAGGAATAGCACACCACCATGGAAGAATCTTGTAAAACTAATCTTGAGCAATTAAAACAAAGTTTAATAGAAGACCTGAAGCGTGAAACCACTTATGGGTAGGATAGAAGGGATCCAAAAAGGTCACAATATTTGGGTATGTATGTGTGGCTTAAACCTCTAAAAAATAAAAAACAGTTGATAATTACAAAACTAAGACTATGTTGAGGGATTAAGGAAAGTTATATAATGAGTGGGATGCCACAGAAAGCATCAAAGATACTTTTATTGTTCTATTTTTTATGAGTTGGTGAATGACCAGAATATTGATTTATAATTATTATACATAACTTAGATATATTTTAATACATTCCCTTGAGATGTACATAGTGCAATGGAGGAACAAACTTTTAGTTTGATTTAATCAAACTCAAATTGAAATAGCCAAAATACCCATAGCTAATGGTCCACATTGGACTGCACAGCTTTAATGTGTTTGATATTTTGTATTTATTCTAATAGAAATAAAAATACCCATCCCCTGAAAATAAATCAGGAGAACTCATCTAATTAAAAAAAATATATATTTTAAAGGACTTGTGCATAAGAGCTATACCATAGAAAATATGAAAAAAGATGGAAACAGATAAAAAAGTTTTTTTTCTAAGAACACCTGTCATCAAGAATTGGCACCGTATTACCAAACTTAATGAAGTTACCACCTTCATTATGTACAAACAGGACATAAATGTAGAGAAACCAGGGCTCAGGCAGGAGGGAGAAGACAGCAGGTAAGGCTGAAATGGAGATGGCAGCACCCAGAAATAAGTGTAAACTCTGAAAATGGTTTCCTGTGGGAAAAAGACATGGGATGAGTATAAAGGGTCATTTTTCTTAATACAGAATTCCAAAACTATTTAGCTCCCTAAAGTATGTGAATGTATAATTTGATTTAAAAGTAAACACTAAAAAATGTAACAGTCTCATTCTCATAATGCTTTGATTCCCTTGAGTTTGTTCCTCCCAGAGGACCTCAGGACACTGCTCAATAACTTGCTGTCTGGAAGTCCCATGCAATCCAAACTGATAGCTTCCTTCTAGGAAAACTCTATAAGGTCTTACTTGGAATAAGCTCCTCTTGTTCCTGATGTCTTCCCACAGTTCTGCTATCAGAGGCCACATGACTATCTGGGCTTTCTTTGTAGTTTCTTTCTCAGAGAATAATTCCTGGTTCTCATATTTGCCTGGCTCGCTGTTTCTGATATATATATATATATATTAAAAGATTTTATTTATTTATTCGTTCATCCCCCCCTCGCTGCCTGTGCTCGCCGGGTCAGCCAACCACGCCATGCGGGCGGGCCCGCCCCCACCAGGAGGCCCCAGGAACCGAACCCGGGGCCCCCCACATGGTAAACGGAAGCCCCACTGATTGAGCCACAGCCGCCCCCGTTTCTGATATTTGTACCCCTTGAAACCCAGCAACATGTCTCTGTGTCCTGCATTTCCAGGCCACCCCTTCAAGACCATAGCTCCCATTTTGGCTCTATTTCATGTTAATCCATTTCATCACATCTGGGCATCTGCAATGTCATCCTTGATCACCTTTTTTCAGGGGTTCAGGGGTGGGGTAGAGCTTTGTTTTGGCCAAGGTAGCATTCAGGTTATTTAGTCACCATGGAAACTTTAGACTGCAAACATTAGGTGGTGCTTCAGAAGTGTCAGGGTCAGTGTCAAGCACAGAAGAAGAGGCATCTCCCACCCTACATACAGCACAGTGACGCCAAGCAGTTCATCAGATTGGTGTGAGACTCAGGCACATCCTTGTGCCCTAGACCTCTACAAAGCAGCAGTTCCCAGGAAGCATCACAGCGCTGGGGATCTGGATTAGGGGTTTCCTCTTTTCCAACTGGCATTGTGATCACAGGCAATTCATTGCCTCTGAGCCCAATATATTTCCCTGTGAAGTGTGGGCCACCTCCTCATTCAATCTGGTTGGTAGCAGATGGAGACGGGATCTAGAACAAGGCAAGAAATTTGTGGGAAGTGTTCTTCTGGAGCACAGAATAGGGCAGTTTTCAAAACAGTTGGGTAAATAACTTGGAGCCTAATTACTCGATTATAGAGTCAGTCAGACTATGGTTAGCTTTGTACAAAATGCCAAACTGTCTATAGAAGTGACTGGACAATTATATGTTCCCATTAGCATCAAATGGGAGTTCCTGTTGACCTTCATCCTTGTGAGTAATTAGTATTACTTGGGGGATTTTAGACATTTTAAGAAGTGTGTAGTGGTCTCTTACTGTTGTTTTAATTTGCTTTTCCACAACGCCAGGAAACAACGAGCATCTTATTGTATGCTTATTTGCCATTGCCACATGTTCTTTGGTAGGATGAATTGTGATCTTTGCTCTTTTTTTTAATTAGAGAAGTTGTGAGTTTACAAAACAATCATGCATAACATACAGGATTCCCATACATCAATCCACCACCACCACCTTGCATTATTGTGGAACATTTGTTACAAAGGATGAAAGAACATCATCAAAATATTAAGGCTAACTATAGTCCATAGTTTACATTTGATGTATTTTCCCATAAGCCATCTTAATGTGAATATGTATTAGTATTGTAAATTTACTATATTTCATGAGAGAACATTCTAGGAAAACTCCCAAGCACCCTTATTCCTCCCTATTGTTGACCCTTCACATTGATATAGTACCTTCTTTGTCATTGATTAAAAAATATTACAATATTACTGTTAACTATAGTCTATAAGTCACTGTATTAGTCAGCCAAAGGGGTGCTGATGCAAAGTAACAGAAATCTGTTGGCTTTTATAAAGGGTATTTATTTGGGGTAAAAGCTTAAGTTACAAGGTCCTAAAGGGTCCAACTCAAGCTTACTTCCTCACCAAAGTCTGTTGCCATATGTTGAAGCAAGATGGCGGATGACCTTTGCCTGGTTTCTCCTTCCTTCTTCCTCTTAAGGCTCCATGGGCCCAGCTTCTTCTGATCTCAGCTGTAGGCTGGCATAGGGCTCATCTCTCTTCCTGGGGCTTTAGCTGTTTAAGCCTTTTCCTTTCTGCCACATGGTTGGACCAAAATGACCAAGGTGTCGCTTCTTTATCTTCCTCTGTGTGTCTTCTTGAGTGTCTGTTTATATAGCCCACCAAGGGGGTGGCAACTCAACCTTGGGTCATGTCCTACTGATGTGGCCAAATCAAAGCCCTAATCTTGATTTAATCAAGCAAATGTAAAGCCTTTGGATTTAATACAATTGAAGGGTATCACACCCAGAAGAACATACCAGTTTACAAATATAATCCATATATATATATTTGGAATTCATAAATAATTTTAAACAGCCACAGTTACATTAGTTGTATCTTTCCCATTTATCACCATATTCTTAACATCTTATAATAGTGACATAAATTGTTCTAGTTCATTGAAGAACATTCTTGTGTTTGTACTATTAACAACAATCATCACCTACCACTGAGTACACTATATTATATACCTTCTAGCTTTCTTTCAGTTGACATTTACTTTCGTAGACAACCCCTTTAAGCCACAATCACATTTAAAAATCAGCAGTGTTAGTTATACTCACTATAATGTGTTACCATCAACTCTATCCATTTCCACACATTTACAATCAATCTTATTAAAAATTCTACATACATTAAGCATTAGCTCTCCCTTCTCAACCCTCTAACTCATAGTAACCTATACTCTAGAGTTTAATTCCATGAATTTACTCATCGTATTTAGTTCATATTAGTGAAACCACATAATATTTTTCCTTTTGTGTCTAGCTTACTTCAATCAACATAAGTGTCCTCAGGGTTCATCAATGTTGTCATCTGGACCCAGACTTAGTTTCTTCTTACAACTGAATAGTATTCCATCATATGTATATACCACATTTTGTTTATCCATTCATCAGTCAAGACACTTGGGTTGTCTCCATCTTTTGGCAATTGTGAATAATGCTGCTAGGAATATCAGTGTGCAAATGTCTCTTAAAGTCCCTGCTTTCAGTTCTTCTGAATATATTCCTAGAACCAGGAGTACTAGATCACAGGGAAGAACTATATTTAGCTTCCTATGCAACTGTCAAACTGTCTTCCACAGAGGCTGCACCATGCTACATTCCCACAACAGTGATGGAGTCTTCCTATTTCTCCACACCCTCTTCAGGATGTTTTTCTGTTTTTGTAATAATGGCCATCTAAAAGGTGTGAAATGATATCTCAGTGTAGTTTTGATCTACGTTTCCCTAATAGCAAGTGATGTTAAACATCTTTACATGTGCTTTTGGGCCGTTTTTATTTCTTCTTTGGAAAAATGTCTATTCAGATTTTAGCACAATTTTTAATGGGGTTACTTGTCTTTTATAAAATGGAAATCAAACCCTTATTGGATATGTTGTTTCCAAATATTTTCTCTCATTGAGTAGGCTACCTTTTCATCTTCTTGCCAAAGTCATTTGAAGCTCACAAGTGTTTAATTTTGAGGAGGTCCCAATTATTTGTTTTTCTTTAATTGCTGGTGCTTTTGGTGGAAAATTTAAGAAATGACACCTACCATAAGATCAGGAAGATATTTCCCTACATTTCCTTCTAGGGGTTTTATGGTTCTAGCTTTTAAATTTAGCTGTTTGATACATCATTAGTTAATATTTGTATAAGGTGTGAGATAGAGATCCTCTTTCTTTCTTTTGGCTATGGATATATAGTTCCAGCACCATTTGTTGAAGAGACTGTTCCAACCCAGCTGGGTAGGTTTGACAGTCTTGTTAAAAATCACTTGACCACAGATGTGTTGTTCTATTTCTGAACTCTCAATTCTATTCCATTTGGTCAATATGCATATTTTTATGCCAATACCATGTGGTTGGTTTTTCTGTTTGTTTATAGGTTTTTAAAAAAATTTTATTTCTCCACATCCTTCGTTGTTTTGCACGTGGTCTGCTCTCTGTGTGCTTGCTTGTCTTCTCTTTAGGCAGCACTGGGAACTGATCTGGAGTGTGAGAGAGGCATCAATCTTTTGTGCCACCTCAGGTCCCTGGTCTGCTGCATCTCTTATTGTCTCTCCTCTGTGTCTCTCTTTGTTGCATCATCTTGCTGCGCCAGCTCTCTGAATGGGTCAGCTCTCCTGCATGGGTCAGTACTCCTGCGTGGGCCAATACTCCTGTGTGGGCCAGCACTCTACGTAGGCCAGCACACTGCATGGGCCAGCTCTCTGCTCAGGCCAGCTTGCCTTTCACCAGGAGACCCCGGGAATCAAACCCTGGACTTCCTAAATGGTAGACAGGAGCCCAATTGTTTGAGCCATATCCATTTCCCCCATGTGGTTTTTACCACTCTAGCTAAATACTATGTTTTAAATTCAGGAAGTCTCCAACTACGTTCTTTTTATAGATATTTTTGACTTACCCTTACCCTTCCAGCATTTTTTGAAAAGTGGCTTTTCCATTTCTGTAAAGAAGGGTGATAGAATTTTTATTCAGATTGTTTTGAATCTATAAATCAATTTGGGTAGAAGTGACATCTTATTGATGTTTAGTCATCCAATCCATGAAAGAGGATGTCCTTCCATTTATTTAGGTCTTCTTTGGTTTCTTTTAGTAATGTTATGTAGTTTTCTGAATACAGTTCCTTTATGTCCTTGGTTAAGTTTATTCCTAAATATTTTATTCTTTTAGTCATTATTGTAAATGGAACGTTTTTCCTTACTTCCTCCTCAGATTGCTCATTACTACTGTACAGAGGCTTCCTTCTCCTTAGTTCGTGTGCTGACCAGGCTCTGTTATGGTGACCCACAGCCCCAGTGTCATGATTAGTGACAATGAACCAGGTTATGACCTAAATTTATTTTGTATACCTAATCATTATGCTGAAAATTTGGAAAGGGTATTTATTGCTCATGGACTAATTATGGACAGAAACAAATAGCTTGCTTGAGATGTGATGAAGGAGATGGGAGGCTATCACATTATAAACTCTTTGCCAACTTACTGGATTACATCAAAGCACTGAACAGAAATAGTGACAGATCCATTCCTATGACTGTAGATTTTATCAGACTAAAGAGCTACTGTAATGACCAGTCAACAGGAGACATAAAAGTAATTGGTGGAGATGATCTCTCAGCTTTAACTGGAAAGAATGTCTTGATTGGTGAAGATATAATTGACACTGGCAAAACAATGCAAACCTTCCTTTCCTTGGTCAAGCAGTATAACAGTCAATGTTGCAAACTGACTGGTGAAAAGGACCTGTGAAGTGTTGGATATAGACCAGACTTTATTAGATTTGTAATTCCAGACAAGTTTTGTTGTAGGATATACCCTTGACTAAAATGAATACTTCAGGGATTTGAATAATGTTTGTGTCATTAGCAAAACTGGAAAAGCAAAATACAAAGGCTTAGATGAGAGAGTTCAAGTCGAGTTTGGAACTACCCCGAGTCCTAGTGACATCACCAGTAAAATTATGAAATGTCTTAGTTCTGTGTCCAGTTTAGCAGAGCTTGTCCATGTACCTTCTAAATTAGAAATGTCATTTGCTGCAGTGTGAACTGTTTATTTGCACTATGAGCCTATAGACTATCAGTTCCCTTTGGATGGATTGAGGTTTCACTTGTGAATGGATAATCTCTTAGACCACACCACTACTGAAGGAAAATATAGAAAATGTATCTGTAAGAAACATTTAAAGAGAAGATATATTAGTTTTTTTATTGGTATTTTAATTTTTATATATTCATGAAAGAAGAGAAGTAGTTGAATATTGTTAATTATACCATCATGTGTTTAGAAAAGTAGGAAGCAGTTTTCATATCAATGACATAGATTTTATTGTGTTCAGAACCATGTGTCCTGGAATTATTTTAGTAGTGTTTCTGTAGTATTAACTATATTTTCACACTTGTTCAGATTATTTCTGGTGAATCTTTGTCTACAGTTCCTTTTAAATATAAATAAAAAGTTTAAAAAGTAATGTATAGAAACACTGATTTTTGTGGATTAATTTTGTATCTTGTCACTTTGCTGAACTTGTTTATTAGCTCTAATAGCTTTGTTGTAAATTTTTTTGGGATTTTCTAGGTATAGGATCATTTAATCAGCAAAGGGCAAAAGTTTTACTTCTTCCTTTCCTATTTGGGTGCTTTTTATTTCATTTGCCTAATTGCTCTAGCTAGAACTTTCAGCACAATATGGACTAATGGGGTTGATAGTGGGCATCCTTGCCTTGTTCCCAGTCTCAGGTGGAAAACTTTGTCTTTCACCACTGACTATGTCAGTTATGGGTTTTTTCATATATGAAATTTGTCATATCCAGAACATTTCCTTCTTTTCCTATCTTTTAGAGTGTATTAAGGATGCTAAATTTTGTCAAATACCTTTTCTACATCAATCGAGATGATAATGTGATTTTTCTTTTTTGATTTATTAATGTGGTGTATTACACTGATTGATTTTCTTGTGTTGAACCACTTTCATACCTGGGATAAAACCCACTTGATCATGATGTATAATTCTTTTAATCAGCTTTTGGATTCAGTTAGTGAGTATTTTGTTGAGAATTTTTGTATCTATATTCATTAGAGAAAATTGTCTGTAATTTTCTTTTCTCATAGTATCTTTATCTGGCTTTGGTATTAGGGTGATGTTGGCTTCACAGAATGAGTTTGGTAGCATCTCTCTTGCTCATTTTTTCAGAACAGTTTGAGCAAGATGTGTATTAGATCTTCTTTGAATGGCTGGTAGAATTCATCAGTGAATCCATCTCATCCTGTACTTTTATTTTTGATGACTTTTCAAACTCTTTTTTCATTATTGGCTTGTTATAGTCTTCTATTTTTTCTAGGGTCAGTGTAGGTTGTTCGTGTTTCTAGGAATTTATCCATTTCGTAACGATGTCTACTTTAGTCGTGTACTGTTGTTCACAGTATCCTCTTAAAATCTTTTTTCTTTTTGTGGGGTCAGTAGTAATGTCCTATGTTGTTTCTGATTTTATTTATTTGAATCTTCTCTTCTTTGACATTCTGAATAGCAGGTATCTCAGAGTGGGTCTATTTGTATTTATTCTGTTTGGAATAGATTGTCTTTCTTGGATATTGAGATTTATGTTTTTCATAAGGGTTGGGAAATTTTCAACCACTGTTTCCTCAATTATTCTTTCTGCCCCTTTTCTATTCTCATCACCTTCTAGGACACCCATAAGATGTATGTGTGCTTCATACTGTCGTTCAATTCCCTGAGACTCTGTTCAATTTTTTCCATTCTTTCCTGTGTTTTCCTGTCTTTTCAAGTTCAGCTGCTCTCTCTTCTATTTCACGTGCCATTTAATATCTGCTGTTATATGCTTCTAATGTATTTTTCATCTCATTCATTGTGTCTTTCCTTCCCATAAGATGTTACATTTCTTTGCAATCTTTCAAATTCTTCTCTATGTTCTCTCAGCATCTTTTTTTTTTTTTTTTTTTTTTTGAGGTACTGGGGACAAAGGATTGAACCCGGAACCTCGTACATGGGAAGTTGGCACTTAACCACTGAGCCATATCATCTTCCCTGAGTTGGTTTCTGTTTGTTTTTTGCTTGTTTTTTGTTTTTGTTTCAGGAGGCACTGGGATTGGAACCCAGTACCTCCCATGTGGGAGGCAGGTGCTCAATCACTTGAGCCACATCTGCTCCCCCCAGTGTCTTCTTAATATCCTTTATCTCTTTAGCCGTATTACCTTCAACTCCTTGAATCAATTTAGTAGATTTGTGTGAACATCACTGATTTGTCATTTTAAATCCTGTGTTTCATCAGGATTTTTAACTTGTTCCTTTGGGTCATATCTTCCTGTTTCTTAGTACGGCTTGTAATTTTTTGCTGATGTCTAGGCATCTTATTATGTTGATTAAATTTACTGTGATGGTCAATTTCTCTCTTTTGCCTAGTGGTTTTATTTCATGGCTCTTCTTTGATTCTCAGTTCCTCTTGTTCTAGGACTTTAAAATTGCCTTTTTTAAAACTGATCAAAGTAGGCCAAGGACCTACTAGTGGGGTGCAGATCAGTTTCCAAGGGCCTTGGGCAGGTTAAAGACACCAAAATGCCTCTTTTATTTCTTTTTCTGAAGTATACTTTCTCTCTTTCCAGCAGATGGCACTCTTTGGCAAACCCTTCTACTCAAACCCTAGTTGGGAATGTGTTCTCTGTAACCATGACTGGGTTGGGTGGTGTGGAGACAATGTCAAGAATTCTTCCTTGGGGTGGACTATTCAGGGCCAAGCCTCTCAGTTCAAACTGACTGATCAGATCCTGCTCTCTTCCCTTGGCCATGCCCTCCTTTTTCCCAAGGAGGAGATACTTCACCACTCCTCTCTGCATTAGCCCCAGCCAGTCCCAGTCAGTAAGGAGGGTGTTTGAGAAGGCAGAATATCTCTAACTTTCTGCTGGCTCCTGTGTGTAAAAAATAGCATGGCCATACCAGGCCAGGTTGGAAGGAAATCATGGGACCCCACAGCCCAATTTTGCCAGTCAAAAGCTGGATCAGCAGTGGGTTGTGTCCTCCCCTCTCCCTTTTCCTGGGGAAGCAGACCTCTCTATCCCTCTCAGTCCATAGCTGCTCATCAGGGACCAGATCACCCAAGGCTGTTGTTTTCTACCCTGAGAATGGGGGCCGGGTACCAGCAGCAGCTGAGGCCTGAGTTGCTCAAAGCTCCTCATGGCAGTGTCTCCTTCTCTTTTTTGGGTGCTGCCCAGAACTTCCTCGGTATCCAGAACTCCTGAACACTTATTCTGGATAGTCTCTGCTTATCCTCTAGTTGTTTTTTCTGGGAGAGAAATGAGCCCTGTGTCTCTCTAATCCTTCATCTTCCCAGAAGTCTCCTTTGCTCATCTTTTAATTGATTTATTTTCTTCTAGTTGTTTAATGAGTTTTTTGTATATTTTGGATACAATTTATTATTTCAAGGTTTTTTTTTTTTTTTTTTTGCAAATGTTTTATCCTATTATGTGGCTTGTCTTTTTATTTTCTTAATACTATCTTCCACGAAGTAGAAAATATTAATGTACATCTCATTTTTTTCCCATGAATCATGGATAAGAAATCACCAAATATAAGATCACATATATTATCTAGGTTTTCTTCAATACTTTTAAATAGTTTGCATTGTATATTTAAAGCTGTGAGTTGTTTTCAGTGAATTTTCATGTAAGCTATAAAGTTTGTGCCTCTGCTCATTATTTTGTTTCCAATGTTCCTTCATTTGTTGGAAATACAATTCTATTGCCATCAAAATTCCCTTTGGTCATTTGACAAAGACCAGTTGACTACATTTACAATGTGTATTGTTTGAGTTCTTTATTCGGTTCTATTTATCCATGTGTCAATACTTTCACCAATATCATGCTGTCTTGAGTGCTGCTGCTTTATAACAAGTCTCTGAATCAGAAGTTTTTATTCTTCAACTTTGTTCTTCTTCAGTCATGTGTAGGGTATTCGAGGTTAGGAAGAGCTTGTCCATATCTTCAAAATTTCTTGCTAAGATTTATGTTATTTATGTTGAAATTGCATTTGGTGTGTAGGTCAAGTTGACAGGAATTGACATCTAACACTATTGAGACTTCCAATCATGAACAAAAAATATATCCCCATGTAGTTAGATATTTGATGGATGTTTTCATGTGTTTCATAGCCTTCTACTTATATACCTGCACATACTTTACTTGATTTTCATCTAAGGAGTTCATATTTGGGTTCTACTGTAAATAATATTTTTTTAACTTTTTAAGATTAAAGTATTTCTTTGTTGGCAAAGGAAACTGACTTTTGTATATTGACCTTGTACTTTGCATCTTATTTAGACTATTCAACCCAATCAAGGCACAGGTTAGAGGACTCTATTTGTTTCTGAACTCTCAATATAATGGCACTGAATTACCTGAACACTGAATTCTATGATTCTGCTGAACAAATGGGAGGTGACTACTAAGGAGTAGGGTTTTTTGTCTGTTTGGGTTTTTTAAATAAAAAAAAAAATTTTTTTTTGAGTAATGAAAATGCTCTAATATTGATTGATGAATGCACAACTCAGTGATAATACCAAATGCCACTGATTGTACACTTTAGATGAATTGTATGGTTTCTGAATGTTTCAATAAAATTGATTTAAAAAAAAAATCAATTGGCCATTGTAGCAAGGTCTATTTCTGAACTCTCGATTTTATTCCATTGGACAATATATTTATCCTTTTATATGTACTGCTGTCCCCAGTGAGAAGTGGCAGCAACCTGGGCCACTGTCTCTGAGTATGCCCTCCCCCCTCCAAGCTGCACAGGACCAAGTAAGGCATAGGGCAAGGACCAAGTAAGGCATAGGGCAAGGATTGCTGGCCCAGGATGGAAGTTTCCTGATATTTTACTTTTTCTAAATTCAGAATTTGAGGAGTCTTTCTTTTAGTCTCTATCATCCTCCTAGATTCTAAGCAAATGGGATTTGTTCTTTTATTCACTGAGTCTCTGGTGGGGACTTTTCAGGGGATGTCTTACATCATCATGTTGATGATGATCACTCCTCACTGGTTTTTATTCTTTCTGTATGTTTGTTTCTTGCTCCAGTTGATCACTAAGGGCCCAATGTGAATGCTATCCTTAGTATTGGCCCTCTTCAGAGCAGCAACTTCTGGCCTTGCGCTAGCAACCACAGGGAACTGAGAGACAGTGAACATTTTTTTCTGTTGGCTTTCTTTCTTTTGTAGGTGAGTGTTTCTTGTTCTGGCAGATTTCTGAGGGTCTAGCACAGACGCTAGCCTAGGTTTCAGCAACATTGACAGCATTGGCTTCTGAACTCACACCAGCATCTACCAGGACATAAATAAAGACCCAGTGAACCTTTTATTTATTTATTTTTTATTTTCTATCTCTTTTTTTTTAGGTTTTTTTTTTTTTTTTTTGGTCTGGCGGGTCCCTGACAGACCATTGTGGATACTGGTCTACTTTTCAGTCTTGACAGCAACAGCTTCTTGCTTCCCAATACAACTACAAAGAGACTTAGGCAATGCACCCCTCCCCCCCTTTTTTTCACTTTTTTTGAGTCTGTATTGCACCTGTTGGCAAGTATTTTCCTTCTTTTTTCTTTTACTCTCTCCTTTCTTTTATTCTTTCTTTTCCATTTTCTTTCTCTTTGTTTCTTATTCTTGGTGTTGTGAACTGGGGTGTAGGAGAAAAAGATTTTCAGAGTAACTACAATATAATACTGCAAATGTTCAGTTTTCAACAAAACAAAACAAAGGGACAAGAAATTATGACTAGTTACAAGAAAAAAGGAATTAAATGGAAACTATTCTGGAGGAAGCTCAGTCTCTGGAATTACTAATCAAAGATCATAGATGAACTCTCTTAAATAAGAACAATAACCTAAAGGAAAACATGGACAAAAAACTACATGAAATCAGGAAAACAATAAATGAACAAAATGGGAATTTCACTAATGAGATAGAAATTATAAAGAAGAACCAAATGGAAATTTTGGAGCTGAAAATGTCAGTAACTGAAATGAAAAATCCAAAAAAAGAGTTCAATAGCAGATTGGAGGAGGCAGGAGAAAAGATTAGCAAACTTGAAGGTAATTGAAAATTTTCAGTTTGAGTAGAAAAGGAAAAAAAAGGAATAGTGTCTGAGGAACCTGTGGACAGCATCAAGCACACTAATATATGCATCAAAGGAGTCCCAAAGGAAAACAGTGAGAGAATAAAGGGGCAGAAAAATATTTGAAAAAATAATGGCTGAAAACATCCCAAGTCTGATGAAAGATACAAATTCAAGAAGCTCAATGAACACCAAACAGAATGAACGCAAAGAGCCTTTACACTGAGACATATTATAGTAATACTATTGAATGCTGAAGAAAAAGACAATATTTAAAACAGCAAGAGAGAAGTGATGCTTATCATGAGACATTTAAAAAGATTAACAATTTTTCAATTGATATCACAGAGTTCAGAAGCAGTGGGAAGACACATTTAAACTGCTGAAACAAAATGTAAATGTTGATATCCAAGAATAAAATATCTGGCAAAGATGTTCTTCAAATGGGAGAGTAATTAAAACATTTCCAGATAGACAAAAGCTAAGGGAGTTCATTACTACTAGACAAGCCTTATAGGAAATGTTATAGGGAGTCCTTTATATTGAAAGGAAAGGACAGTAGATAGTAACTCAAATTTGCATGACGACTCTAAATGTAGATAACTATATGTAAGTATTATTGAATTTTTCATTTGTAATGATGTTTTTACTTTTATATGGCTTAAAATTCAAATTTACAAAAATCATGCATAAACCTTTGTTACTAGACACACAACAGATAAAGATGTTCTTTGTGACAAGAACAACATAAAATGGAGGGATGGAAGGATACAGGAACAGAATATGTGTAAGCTATTCAAGTCAAATTGGTATCAACACAAAGTAAATTGTAATAGATTTAGGGTGTTAAATTTAATCCCCATTGTGTCCATAAAGAAAATAACTTAAAAGCTACCCCAAAGCAAATAAGTAGTGACTCATAATGGATTTTTATAAAAGATTATCTCAACAAAAAGGAAGGCAGCAATGGAGGACAGACCAAAAAAAATGTATAAGACTAACAACAATAATAATTAAAAAAAAAACAATGAGCAAAATGGCAGAAGTAATTCTTGCCTTATTAGTAACTACCTTAAATGTTGATATTTTAAACTCTCCAATCAAAAGGCAGACATTTGCAGACTGAACAAAAAATATGACCCAACAATGTGATTCTTTTTCAAGAGACCTATTTAGAGTCAAAGATACAAACAGATTGAAAGTGAAAGGATAGGAAAAAATTCATGCAAAGGAAAATCAAAAGAAAGCAGGGTGGCTATTTTAATATCAAAAAATAGACTTTAAGTCAAAAACTGTTACAAGATACAAAGAAGGATATTATATATTGATAAAAGGGTCAATTCAACAAGAAGATTTTAAAATTGTAAGCATATATGCACTTAACAAAAGGGCCCCAAAATATTTGAGGCAAACCTTGACAGAATTGAAGGGAGAAATAGATCTACAATAATAGTTGGAGATTTCAATACACCACTTTCAAAACCATATACAACACCTAGACAGAAGATCAACTAGGAAATAGAAGACCAGAGCAACATTTAAACCAATTAGATCTAACACACATATACACAGCACTTCACCCCAAAACAGCAGAATACACATGCTTTTCAATTACAAGCAAATCATACTCCGGGAGAGACCATATGTTAAGGCACAATAAAAATCTCAATACATTTTAAAATATTGAAATCGTATAATGTGACTTCTCTCACCACAAAGAAATGAAGGTAGAAATCAATTAAGAGAAGGAAAATTGGAAAATTTACAAATATGTGGAAAATAAACAGCAGATTCTTAAACAACTAATGAAATTACAAGTGGAATTAAAAAATATTTAAGGGAGTGGATGTAGCTCAAGCAGCTGAGTACCTGCTTCCCACATGGGAGGTCCCAGGTTTGGTTCCCAGTGCCTCCTTAAAAACAAAAAACAAACAAGCAAACAAATGAAGAAAAAAAGGGGAGCTGATGTGGCTCAGTGGTTGAGCGCTGGCTTCCCATATACAAGGTCCCAGGTTCAATCCCCAGCCCCAGTACCTCAAAACACAAACAAACAAACAAAGAAACTTAGAGATGAAGGGAAGAAAAAGATACAACATATCAGAACTTATGTGATGCAATGAGGAGAGTGCTCAAAGGGAAATTTATATCTATGAATTCCCATATTTTAAAAAGAAGAAATATCTCAAATTAACAACTTCACATCTTGAACTAGAAAAAGAAGAGCAAAGTAAACCCAAAATTAGCAGAAGAAATAAATAAGATTAACATGGAGATACATGAAGTAGATAACAGGAAAACAATTGAGAGAATTAACAAAGCAAAAATTTGTTCATTTGAAAAAAATCAATAAAATTAACAGACCTTTAACCAGACTAAGAAAAAACATGCAAATAAAATATCACCTCATAGAAATATATAAAGGATTATAAAAAAACACTATGAATGATTTTATGCAAAAAATTAATCTAGATGAAATTGAAAAATCTCTAGAAACACAAAATTTACCTAAACTGAACAAAGAGAAATTTTACAAATCTCAGCAAACCTATAACAAGTACAGAGATTGCATAAATAATAAAAAAAACCTTCCACCAAATAAAAGTCCAGGACCATATGGTTTCACTGGTGAAGTCTACCAAATATATAAAAAGTCTTAACACCAATACTTCTCAAACTCTTCCAAAGAATTCAAGATAAGGGAACACTTCCTAATTGATTGTATGAAATCAGCATTACCCTGATACTAATGCCTTGTAAAGACATCACAAGAAAAGAAAATTACAGACTAATTTCACCTATGAATATTCATGCAAAAAATCCTTAACACAATACTGGCAAACTAAAACCAACAGCATATAAAAATGATTATACATCATGACTAAGCGGGAATTTTCTCAGTAATGCAAAAGTAGTTCAACATACACATATCAATTAATGTAATAGATTACATAAATAGAATGAAGGGGGGAAACCACATGATTATCTAAACAAATGCAGAAAATGACGTCCTATAAAGTCCATATTACCCTGTCCTTCCATGGCCCATCCTTGTCCATCAGAAAGGCAAATGGACCGCAACTCCAGGGGCAGTTGGAAGTGATGTTACACAATGAGAATAATGAAAGTGGAGTTTTGGAACATGATCCTAAGGCAAATGGACTGATCAGTCCCTTCATGAAGCAAATTTCCGGGGCTCCTGTCTCGGGTAAAATGGTTCCACTCCCAGCTTGACACAGTGACAATTCACATCAATATACCCCTACATTTTTCTAAGGAAGCCTCAGGATTTACCCCCTCACACCATGTTTCTGTTTATGTCAGTGACATCCAGAAGCCTGAGCCTCAACCACGTCTTCTCTTTAAGAGGTACCAGGAACTGAACCTGGGACCTCCTATGTGGGAGAGAGGTGCTCAACTGCTTGAGCCACCTCAGCTCTCTGGTTTGTTGTGTCTCTCATTTTTCCTCTTTGGGTCTCTGTAGCGTCAGTTCACTGCACCTGCCCATTGCGCCAGCTCGCCTTCTCCAGGAGGCCCCAGGAACTGAACCCAGGACCTCTCATGTTGTAGGCAGAAGCTCAATCACTTGAGCCACATCTGCTTCCCAGTTTTCCCTTTTAAACAGAAACCAGTTTCATGAGCAAGCAGGGAAGGGGATCATGAGCTTGGAGTTGGAAGAGTGTGAGGCCCTGACAAAGGAGTCTTCATCAGATGCTGAGCAGTCCCTCACTGACTTCACCTGTTTTTGAACATACTTCTGTTCCCAAACCCTGACACCATGTCCCTGCCCCTCTATATCTTTTAAGATGTTGTCTAAACAGCAGAGATTTCAGCAAAATGTATGATCAGAAGTGCTGTGGTGGAAATCCAGGCTAGTATAGAACCTGTTTTTGGAGACAAGGCCCAGCTGAAGTGATCAAGGTCTGCCTGTTAGGAAGTTTGATAAAGAAGACCTAAACACAGTGGTCTTATTTGGGCCACTTTCCCTGTATTTAACAAACTGTAATTAGAGATAACGAAAGCCTCCTCAATCGCAACTCCAGGGGCAGTTGGAAGTGATGTTACACAATGAGAATAATGAAAGTAGTTTTGGAACATGATCCTAAGGCTGAGAAAACAGAATTATGTACCTGTACAGCCCTACCCTCTCCCCATATGTGCCCAAGATGGATATAGTCACTCATGCCAGACTTTTAGGAGAGAGTGTTTGTGAACAAAGATTCTATGTCACCATGTTTTGTAGTTTATATCCTCTATCAGCATCAGTGGTCTCTCAGAGCATTCTGGTAATTATGATGAGAAGCACTTCATGGAGATTTCCTAAAAATGAAATATTTCTGTTTCTCTCTGATGACAGGTAGCTTCCCTAATTCTATTCTTCTACAGGCACATTATCTGTTATCTTAGTTTTGTTTTTCTCGTTATATTCTTTTATTATTGGGCCATATTTTCTTCCTTAGATTTTAAGTAGGTATAGGAATCATATTTAACTTGGCTATGATAGTAATATTATATATTTATATTTTACCATCTATTTTTAAATTTTTTCAATTTATGAAGGCAAACTGAATACTGTAATAACTAAATGGAAATTTACAAATGTTTTGTTCATTTGTAAATTTCATTGTTCATTTTTATACTTCTATTTATTTATAGAAGTATTTTTCACTTAGTATGGATTATTTACAACATGAAAGTATAGTTGTTCCTGGTCTTCGAGGAGGAAAGAGAATTCTCCAGGGAGAATAGGGAGCAGGTGGGAGTGGGGAGGGCAGAACAAAGCGGAAGGAGGGTCATTCAGGAAAGAAAGCAGAGCATCTACCTTACCAAGGTTGAAGTATATTTTCCCAGGGAGTCCCTTTAACTCCAAAGATATGATGCTGCCATTGTTTTATACTTTTCTAACTTAGCTTGATCTCTGATTCACAGGTGGATCAGAATGCTACAATCTTTAAGCCACTAATTATAATAAATTATATTCACAATTTTTAAAATTTCATTTTGTCTCCATTCATGGTAGCAAATTTAACAAAAGATAGCTATCTCTTAGTTAAATGTCCTTTAAAAATATACTTCTCTTTCATAAAATATACAGTATTTTATTCTTTTATTTTTTTTAAATATCCTGTTTCAAAAATTATAGTTGAAATTAAACAACTGAAATTTAAAAATTGCTATTCAATACATAAAACTGACAAGGGCAGAGACTTTGAATGGAGGCAGGAATAAGTGCTGGATCCACAGTAGCCATGGCTGCCCCTAAGTTGTTTACCCTCTGGAGTAATCTTTGATACTCACTAGGATCAGGGGTTGTTAATCTGTTTTGTTCCACAGACCCGTTTGCCAGCCAGGTGAAAACCACAGAACCCTTCTCAGAATGTAGCAGCAGATAGTTTTATGACACTCAACATCAGCATGTTTTTTAAATTAAATTTTAGGTCTATTCAAAATTAATTCAAGCTCATGGACCCCCCAAAATCTTTCTGTGGACCCCTGGTTAAGAACCCCTGCACTAGATTTTCTCTCTGAGGCCACGTTTTGCCATTTTTCAAACCACGAATTCATGTAAGCACAGTGATGTAAATAAAGCGGGTCACAAAACACATTTATTCCTCCTATTTTACCTAAAATCATACCACCTTGATCTAATATTAGCAGATTCACACTTAGCAAATTTGGCAAAAAAAATCCTTTTTGTTTTTGAACATTTTCTCTTTTAAAAGAATTTATTCTACCTGGTGTTCCTAATTCTAGCTTGTTGTCATTAAATGTTTAGGTAACTGAGGTACATTAAAACTAGGTCTAAGTTGTGTATTCTTGCCTTCTGGATAAAGAAATGTCCATTTTCAAGAAATCATGTATCTTGTCTTGTTCCTAAAGGTCCCTATTTACAAGTGTATTTTTAATAAAACAATACATTTTAAAACTATGCTTTGGTTTCAAACATTCTATTTTATTCAAGGTAGTAAAAGAAATGTTTTTGTAAGGCCCTTATGAATTGGATTAGAAAGGAAGAAATGTGCTGAAGTTTAAAAATTATATATATATATAAAATTTTTAATAGATTTTTCCATTTTCAGTCATTTTCTTCACATAGGATTTAAAAAATATACTGTAAACATAAACATACTAACAATATTTGATTATTCATAGTAATCATGGGTTATCAAATTAAAATCCAGGGATATGCAAGCAAATTAAATTAAAAGTTCTTTTCACTCTTTCTTGTTATGTATATGGGTTCCACCGGTTTCTACTTGTTTAATCCTTGCAGGCAATCACTTAATCCCAATATGTCTCACCAGTAAAGTAGATTTTAAGATAATTGACTGATTCATAGAAGGAATTGTTATGTAGAGATTTGCAGAGACCTTAGAGTCTTAGGGAAGGATTTCTTGGTTAAAGAGATGATGTGCAAGAGTAAGACAGATCAGAGAACTAAGAAAAGTGTGGAATGTAGAAATCTAAGAGTGGGGAGACCTCATGAACCCATATGCGGAGTGTGTCTGGAACTTCACATACTTTGAGTCTATAATTTAACAGAGAAGTTACTAGAAGAGTTTAGTAATGTTCTTTAATTCATGGTCAGATGGGCATAAACAAGGAAGGCATAACAGACAACTATAAAGAAATCTAACTGAAAATAAAAAATTTTAGTAATTAGTGAAATGGCTTAATGAATTTTGGCATACATTATATCACTTCTCTTAACACTACCTTCCAAAGGAGTGGAATTTTGTTCAAGAAGAACTACTACTCCAAAATGAAAGAAGAGGCAGTCAGAAAAGACCTTGGAACTAACTCCTCCAGAGTTCAACTGGGGGAAAAAAGTCATGGGTGAGTCTTACTCAGTGATTGCATTTTTGTGGTCTAGTCAATTTGCTCCACTAGATGTGAATGGCACTGAGATGCTGTGGCCTGTTGTGTGGGCTTTGTGGTGCTGTGACAGTGTTGTTGTCATCATAGTGCACAGTTAGGTGGCTTTGGTTTATAGTCAGAGACCCAATGACTGGGGTCTTCAATCACCTCACTACTGAATTTTTTTTTAGATAATACACACACACACACACACACACATATATACATACATATATGACTCCCATTTTAACCATTTTAAAATGTACAATTCAGAGGTACTAATTACATTTGCAATATTGTGCTACCAACACCACCATAACATTACCAAAATTTTTCATTGCCCCAAACAGAAATTCTATATTCAATTAGTAATAATGCCTCCATTTCCTCCTCCAACCAACACGTGATAACCTCCAATTCACATCTATCTTGATGAATTTTCTTATATTAGATATTTCATATAATGGGAATCATACTATATGTGTTCTTTTGCATCTGGCTTACTTCACTCAGTGTTTTCAGGGTTTATACATGTAGCAGAAATTCATTCCTTTTTATTGTTGAATGATATTCCACTGTATGGATATACCACTTTTTGTTTATCCATTCATCTATTGATGGACATTTGGGTTGCTTCCACTTCTTGGCTATCGTGGAGAATGCTGCTATGGGTATTCATGTAAAATATCTATTTGAGTCGCAGCTTTCAAATTTTGAGATATACACAGAAGTGTTATTGCTGGTCATATGGTAATTCTGTGTTGAACTTTTTGAGGAGCTACCAAACTGTTTTCTAAAATGGCTACATTTTATATTCTCACAATGTATAAGGTTTCCAATTTATCTATTTCTTTGCCAAATCTTATTATTTTAAATGATAGCCATACCAGTGGATGCCAAGTGGTATCTCATTGTGGTTTTGATTTACATATCCTTTAATGATTACTGATGTTGAACGTCTTTTCATAGGCTTATTGGCCATTTACATATCTTCTTTGGAGCAATGTCTATTCAAATGCTTTGCACATTTTTATTTGCATTGTGTTTTTGCCCTTGAGGTAAAGGAGTTCTTTATATATTCTTGAAATTAAAACTTTATCAGAAGCATGATTTCCAAAATATTTTCTCTCATCCTGGAAATTGTGCCCTTAGGTGCAGGAAAGTCATTAATTTTGATGGTGTTCAATTTATCATTTTTCTGTTTTATTGCTCATGCTCTTGTAATCATATTTAAGAATCCATCACCAAATCCTAGGTTATGCAGATTTTTCCCTATATTATCTTCCATGAGTTTTACAGTTCTAGCTCATACATTCAATTCCTTGATCCATTTCAAGTTTTATATATACATATATGTGGAGGTAAGGGATCCATCTTCATTTTTTTTTGCATGTGGACTCTCAAATTAAATCCCATCAGTTTTTATGTCCATCCTTATGCAACCACTACAGTTTTGTTTACTATTTCTTCAATTTTTTTTTTTTTTTTGAGGTACTGGGGCCGGGAATTGAACCTGGGACATCATATGTGGGAAGCTGTCACTCAAACACTGAGCCACATCAGCTACCCTAACTTGGTTTTTTCAGTCATTTGCTCGTTGTTTTTGTTTTTAGGAGACACCGGGAACTGAACCTGGGACCTCCCATGTGGGAAGCATGTGCTCAACTGCTTGAGCCACATCCACTTCCCCACAGTAAGTTTTGAAATTGGGAAATATGGGACCTCTAACCTCTAACTTTTTCAATATCATTTTGGCTATGCAGGGACCCTTGTGATTCCATATGAATTTGAGGATTGGCTTTTCCATATCTGCAAAACAAAAAGGCTGCTGGAAGTTTGATAGGGGTTGCATTGACTCTGTAAATTTCTTTGGGTACTATTAACATCTTAACACTATTAATTATTCAAATCCATGAATATGAGATATCTCTCCATTTATTTAGGCCTCATTTCATTTCTTTCAAAAGTGTTTTGTAATTTTTTGTGTACAACTTCTTTTTATCATTCATTACATTTTCCCCTAGATATTTTATTCTATTTGTTGCTATTGTAAATAGAGTTTTCTTGATTTACATTTTGGGTTGCTCGTTGTTGGTATATAAGAACACTTTTTGGGGATATTAATCTTGTACCCTGTAACTTTGTTGAAATTATTAGCTCTAATAGTTTTCTTGTGGATTATTTCAGGTTTCTGTAGAGATCATCACATAATCCGTGAATACACATAGTTTTATATCTTTCTTTCTAATTTTGATGCTTTTATTTCTTTTTTCTTGTTTAACTGCTCTGCCTGGAACTTCCAATACAATGTTGAATATCAGTGGTGAAAGCAGGTATCCTTGTCCCATTCTTGATTTTAGGGGGAAATCTTTCAGTCTTTCACCACTGAGTATGAATTTTTAAAAAAGGTCCTTCATCATTTCGAGAAAGTTCCCTTCTATTTTACTGAGTGCCTTTACCATGAAAATATGTTGAATTTTGTCAAATTGCTTTTTCTGCACCAATTGAGATGATCATGTTTTTTTTCCCCTTTATTAATGTTGTATATTATAATGATTGATTTCCTTATGTTATGCCACCTTGAGATAAATCCAAATGATGATCATAGGTATAATCCTCTTAATATACTGTTGGAGTCCATGTACTATTATTTTAGAATTTTTGACTGAGTTTTTTTTTTTTTAAGTATCTGAAAATGTGTTTCCTCTTTTTAAAAAACTTGTATTGAAATGAAATATAGAAACATTTGATAATTTCACAAACTGAAACCACTGCAAATGGCACCCTGTTTAGGAAACAGGCATTACTAGCACCTCCCAAGCCATCCTTGTGCTTCCTTTCAGATTTACCACCCTAACGGTAACTATTCTCAAACTCTGACAGCATAGATGAATTTAAATTTTGAATATGCAGAGTACATGTCATTTTGTGTCTGGTTTCCTTCATTTCACATTATGTCTGTGAAATTCATTCCACTTATTTGTGGATTTGCTGCTCATTCACAATGCTGTTTAATACTCCAGTATGCAACCCATTCTTTTGTTTGGGGCATAGGTATATATTATAGGTTTTAGTTACAAATGGTGCTACTATGAGTGTACATGCTTTCTGGAGAACATATGGATAAATTTCTGTAGGATGTGACCCAGGAGTTTAAATGCTAGATTACAGAACATTCTTATGTTTTTATCTTCAGTATAAACTGCTAAACTATTTAGACAGCCACTGTCCCAATGCATACACTCCCAGTAGCATATGAGAGTTTCAACACTGAAGTCAAACCCTATGTTACAGAATTTAAATGTTTTCTGTTCCTCATATTAACAGAACATAGAGTATATCCTCTCACAGTTATTAACCATGGAAGAGGATGGTTATAAACCATGATCTTGAGCTCTGCTATATCAATCTACTATAATGGAGCTTCTGACCACATGTTTCTCAGTGTGCTAATTCTCCTTTGTCCTACAAAGTCAATAGGTATCCTCAATTCATTTGTGCTCTCAACTTGTAGACTGCACGTTTTGTTTGGTCATAACTCATTGATGGCCTTCATCATGTGAAAAGATAAATCCAGCCTTTCTGTATCAAAAGTAAAAACAATGAGTAGTTTTAAAGGAAAGCAGCTTCTCCGAGTTGCTATATATCACCTTAATTTATAAAAGCACTCACAAAATAGCAATAGTACAAAAAGACTCTCAGAGTCTATCACTATGAACCTTCACGAGGTACCTTTGTTCAAGGTTTAACGGCATGTTACTGTAGAGAACTCTGATTGTAATTTTTCACATGGTAAGTGGAATCCACTCTTATTGGTGTTGCTGCACATCATCTCAATCCAAAACATCATTGCAGAATGTGGCTAATTGGACAACAAAAGGGCCAAGCAGACTGAATAGGATCAGAGTTGCCCTAGGGTCCCCAATTGAGAGATATTTGTCTCCTCTTTCTAGTACCAAACTCTATCTTCCTTTAGCATCACAGTGAATAGGTTTATTAAGAAATAAATGACAATATTACTTTAAAATCAGAGATATTGTACATATGATGCTTGATTAACTGGGTAGACTATTCATTTCATATAACTCCTAATTGATAGGATATTTAGGAAACTTCAGGTTTCAAAATGAAGTAAGAACTACACCAGATTATTTCTCAGAATTGGATGTCAATTGAGGTGACAGATATGATGGATGCCAGAGGTAGGAAGATGCCATGTGACATATAATTGGTAGTAGAGGAAACAGGATGTCTGAGAACCATTAGGTTGGCACTGGTTAATTAGTTAAGTTTTCTAGGTTTTAACCTAAAGTAATATTCACCTGAGGCTTCATATAGTCCCCAGTTCCTTAGTACCTCATGCAATATGGTTTAATAGGACTGTTGATGGAAAGATGTTACTAGAGATTCATGAACACATGCATATGGAAGTTACGAAAAGCACCCCTGGATCCAATATGAAGAAAATATATACATGTACCATAATTCACTATATTTAATGAAGTAGATATTATTGGAGATTTAACATTTTTTAACTTCCTTTAATTAAAATAATAGAAATAAAGTATGACTGAGGTGGAAACCAAGTTAGTTTTCCTCCTACACCACCTAGCCAGCAATAGCCCTCAGCCTCAGGTTTTAGAACAGCAGGATTCAGTGACAGGGTAATTTTGATCATTTCTGGAATTCAGACGAAAAATCAGTTAGAAGTTCTTGATAGAACTGAACAATGTTAAAACATATAATATTAAAACACAAAGGCAATATGATATGATTACAATATAAATGATAGAATTTATGAAACATTAACTGAATTATAATGGAATAGTCTAATGATAAACATAAAACTTTCAATTTTATTAAACATTATATCAGATGATTAGTTTCTATCATAGTCATAAAATATTTATTAGAACAGAATATTACTTTATTAACAAATTCTAAGATGTTATGAACATATTGATGAATAAAAATTTAAGTTTGAAAAAGGCAAATATTATTTCTAAAGTTGGAGTTAATATTAAATTTAAATAACCTTTCAATGGAATATTTTCTAAGTTTCTTAATAATATTTACATAGAAATTGAGTGAGGTATCCTTTGGCCAACAAATAAAGTATTGCCATTTTCTGATTAACTTAAGTGGACATCTGAAAAAGAATGGATTACTTCAAGCTATGTTTAATATCCTTTAATTTTCTACATAATAAAATCATTATTTATCGCTACACTTAGGAATAACTTCTCCACATTGGTTAATAACCTCACTTGAAATTTTAAGTAAGTCCCACAATAACATAGTATTTGCTTATAAAGAATACTGTATTTGAACATTCAAATTATTGTCAAACCTTGCGGATTGTGTCATTAAAAATCTGTCAAGTGTTAAAAATTACTGATTTTAAATTGCATAATTGGTCACATTTCAATGGACACATTTCATTTTATATAAATTTGCAATTTTAATAGTATTGGAGAAGTTTAGTTATGTGATGTATGAATGAGCACAGTGTGAAAGGTAGTTGGATGACAGTCCCTGAGATGGAATATACAGTATATATGATTTTTCATTTATATTCTTGGGATGTGGGAATCCACACATTATCACATGAATCCGCAATCTACACCATACAGAATTTAAGAAATTTTCCAATTTCCTGGTGCTCCACAAAATAGGCTGTACTGGATTTCTAAAATCACCCTTTCATGTAACATTTAGGAAAACATATTTTATATATAATAGCCATAATAACCTAAGAGCACCATGTTCCACTACTATGCTACAGGGATCATCCACTAGCATTTAGTAATTAAATTATCTTTCCTTGTTATCCTTCTCCTAAGTCAAATTAAAGACCTCAAGAAGAAAGCCTGGGAAATAGAAGGTATGCCCTCCTGGAAAAGAAAAATGTCCTTAGGCACCAGAAAAGTAGGAGCAAAAGTTGTTTGATGAAGATAAACTGAAAACCACTGTTTTTCTCATGGAGAATCACCCCTCCCTGTGCTCAGGTGAGAGATTCACACAGTCATCTTGGCACCCACATTATGTGAACTGACTGTGCCCACATATACTATCACACACGCATTCTCCTGTGAGATCCAAGGTGCAGACAGTCATTCTACTCTGTTACATCACACATGCTTTAAACACTTATTTGTAGAGTAAAACTCAAGTTATTTTGTTTTTATTTCAACTATTTTTTTCAGTGCCTTGAATGTTTTCCTGGTAGAAATTTATATTTCATATCAGGTTCACTTCCTCTTTGTAATGCTTTCATTCCACAGGCAGATGTTGTGGCCCACGAATGTGGGATCACTGCTCAGCCCTTCCTCATTCCTTGTGCTCTCCAAGTTGGCACCTAGTAGTGAGGGAGACTTAGGACTATCCAGCTGTAAGTGCTGGGGGGCTGACATTTAAGCAGTTTCTGGGACTGAGTTGGTTGGTACGGGAGTGGGAGTGGTTGGCAGTGGGTAAATGAGAGGAGGAGTGGGGAGGGGAGGAAAGTAACATTAGTTCCTGATGCAGGGGTGGGTAAGGGTCAGTCATCAGGAGGGAATGGGAAGTGGGCAGCCCTGATGACTCAGGCCCCTTGGATGCCTTCTGGATGCCACTAGTCCAGACTCCTCTCCTCTCCCAGTCAGGCTCACTATGGCCTCCATTATTTTTATTTCTGAAAGGTTTTCATTTCCCTTATTTTTTAAAAACAAATCAATTTTATTGATACATATTAATAACGCATATAGTTCATCCAAAGTGTACAATCAATGGTATTTGGTATAATCACATAGTGTGTTCATCACTTGAATCACTATTAGAGCATTTTCATTATTTCAATAATAATAATAAACAAAACCCAACCAACCAACCAACCAACCAACCAACCAAGAAACTTCCTTGCCTCTCAATCTCTGTATGCTTCCCCCACTGTACATAGCTGCTGTTTCTGGCTATTCGATCCAAAGTGTATAATCAATGGCTTTTAGAATAATTACAATTTATATTTACCTTTCATATATTTGGAAATATACAATATGTAGTACTCTGTGTCTGGCCTCCTTCACTTAGTATAATGTTTTTTTTTTTTTTTTGGTCTGATATTAACATGCCTTTTCTGCACCAATCGAGAGGATCATGTGATTTTTCGTCTTCAATTTATCAATGTGGTTTATTACACTAATTCATTTTCTTGTATTGAAACAGCCTTGCATACCCGGGACAAAACCCACTTGATCATGGTGTATAATTCTTTTAATGTGTTTTTGGATTCTATTTGCAAGTATTTTGTTGAGGATTTTTCTATCTATATTCATTAGAGATACTGGTCTGTAATTTTCTTTTTTCATTGTATTTTTATCTGGTTTTGGTATTAGGGTAATGTTGGCTTCATAGAATGAGTTTGGTAGCATTCTTTCCTGTTCAATTTTTTTAAAAGAGCTTGAGCAAGATCGGTATTAGTTCATCTTTGAATGATTTGTAGAATTCATCTGTGAATCCATCTAGTCCTGAGCTTTTCAGCTTTGGGAGGTTTTTGATGACTGTTTCAATCTCTTCACTTGTGATTGGTTTGTTGAGGTCTTCTATTTCTTCTAAAGTCTGTATAGGTGGTTCATGTGTTTCTAGGGATTTGTCTATCTCATCTACATTTTCTAGTTTTTTTGGCATACACTTGTTCACAGTATCCTCTTATTATCTCTCTCATTTCTACAGGGTCAGTGGTAATGTTCCCCCTCTCATTTCTGATTTTTTTTTATTTGTGTCTTCTCTCTTTTATTCTTTGTCAGTCTAGGTAAGCGTTTGTTGATTTTGCTGATCTTCTCAAATAACCAACTTTTGGTTTATTGATTCTATTTTTTTGTTTGTTTGTTCTTAATATCATTTTCTTCTGCTCTGATCTTTACTATTTCTTTCCTTTGGCTTAGTTTGAGATTAGTTTTGCTGTTCTTTTCCTAGTTTTTCCAGGTGTGCAGTTAGATCATCTAATTAGCACTTTCTTCCTTTTTAATGTAAGCACTGAGGGCTATGAATTTCCCTCTCAGTATTGCCTCTGCAGTGTCCCATAGGTTTTGATATGTTCTGTTCTCGTTTTCATTCATCTCAAGATAGTTGCTGAATTCTCTTGTAATTTCTTCTTTGACCCACTGGTTGTTTAAGATTGTGTTGTTAAATCTTCATATATTTATGAATTTTCCCTTTTTTCTGTCCATTATTGGATACCAGTTTCATTAGGTTATGATCAGAGAAAGCATTTCGTATAATTTCAATCTTTCAAAATTTACTGAGATTTGTCTTATGACCCAACATATAGTCTATCTGTCCAGATAGTTCTGTCCAATACTGAGAGTGAAGACTCCAACTATTATTGTAGAGACATCTATTTCTCCCTTCAGCTTTGCTAGTGTGTGCCTCACGTATCTTGGGGCACTGAGATTAGGTGCATAAATATTTAGAATAGTTACTTCTTCTTGGTGAATTGTCCCTTTTATTAATATATAATGACCTTCTTCATCCCTTATACCAGTTTTGCATTTAAAAAATATTTTGTCTGATATTAATATCGCTACTCTAGCTCTTTCTTGGTTGCTATTTGTGTGGAATATCTTTTTCCAACCTTTCACTTTTAACCTGGTTGTATCCTTACATCTGAGGTGAGTCTCTTGTAGACAACATATAGATGGTTTTTATTTTTTCAATCCATTCTATCAGTCTGTGTCTTTTGATTAGGGAGTTCAAGCCATTAACAGTCAATGCTATAACTGTAAAGGCATTATTTATTTCATCTCATCCATCTTGACCTTTGGCTTTCTGTTGTCATATCGTACTATAGTCTATATTTTTGACCCTTTCTAATAATCTTCATTTTTAGACTCTTCTCCAAGACTCTCACCCTTGTTTTTTCCTTTCATGCTGTAGCACGCCCTTTAGTATCTCTTGTAATTCTGGTCTTTTGGTAGCATATTCTATCAGAATTTGTTTATTTGTTAAGACTTTTGAACTCCCCCTTTTTTGTTTGTTTGTTTTTAGGCAGAACTTACATTTATTATGTCTGAAGACAGGAGTCAAGGTTGGTTTAAAATGACTCAGATTTAATTCCCAGTGTTGCAGTTTTATTATTGTTTAAATACTTAAGTTATTATTTAGCATTTGCTTTGACTATGCATTAGCTTTTTTAAATTAAAGAGTTATTTATTTTTTACTTTTCTAATTTATTTTTTAAATTATTTTATTTTTATCTCCCCCCCCCCCAGATAGTTCTCTTGTCTATCTGTTCATTGTTTGCTTGCCCTCCTCCAGGAGGCACCGGGACCAAACCTGGGACCTTCAACATGGGAGGCAGATGCTGAATGGCCTGAGCCACGTCTGCTCCCCATGGGCTGTGGCATTGGCTGACTTTGTGGCATCTCTGTGTTTAGGTGTCTGCTCATTATGGCGGAGTGCAGGCAATTAGCTCTCATTGTGGCAGGGTGCGAGTGTCTAGCTCTTGTTCCGGTAGGATGCGGGCATCTAACTCTCATTTCCGCAGGGTGTGGTCACCTAGCTCTTGCTGCAGCGAGTCTGCCTGTCCTCCCCAGGAGGCACCAGTATACGAACCCGGAAACTCCTGTGTGGTAGGCAGGAGCACAATCACTTGAGCCACACCCATTTCCTTGCATTAGCTTTTATGCATATGGATGAACATACATAGCTAGTTATATAATTGTATGATTAGTGTGTTCAGGAATCATGCTTACACATACACTGCATGATCAAAAAATGTCCAGATAACTCCACCCCTGGGAGGGAATTTTACTATGTTAATTAAGCAAGTTGAAGGGAGGACAGCAAGGGACTTTTTCTGCACAGGTCCGTTCAACTGAACGAAGCTAGTTTTCATAGTTCATTGCTTCAATAGGATGTTCTTGACACCAAAAGCAGAATTTGGAGGGAACTTCTGGGAAGATGGCGGACTACTAAGACACGGGAATCTCTTCTCCAGAAAAATAGTTAGAGGACAGGCTAAAACAGCCCCGAAGAAGATCTTCTAGGGTTTAGGACAGCAGGTGAAGGCTGCACACTACCCAGAGAGAGGGACAAAAGAGGGAAATCACAATGACAGAACCGTGAGTTGGAACCAGCAGCGACTGCTGCTGCCTGCACACTCCCCCACACTAAAGACTCTTTAGAATTCTCGGGCCCCTGGGCCTGCGACTACAGACAAAGGGGGCTCCAGGGATCTACGACCCCAGGAAAGGGGAGAGAGAGGGACACAGCCTAAGGCTGACTCAGATTCTGAACCACAAATTTGGGCTGCGGTGCCCCAGGAGCCCTTCCAGGCCAGGTGTGACCACACGGTGTTTTGCCCTGGGAGCTGGCAAAGGACTGGAGAAATCTGACCCTGGCAATCTCCCTCTTCTAGCCTAGACTAATTGTTGAGGACTCCACAGGAGAGGGGAGAGAGAGCCTGGGGCTGACTGGCTTTTGGCTTGCAGGTTTGGTCTGCTGTGTCCCAAGAGCCCTTCCAGGCTGGGCGGGGCTGCACCATTGTTTGCCTTGGAGCCTGCAAGGGGCTAAAGATATACAAACCTCCCAATCTCCTCCTCTACTAACAGGGACTGATTGTTGAGGACTCAGAGGGAAGTGGAAATATTTCCTAGCTGGGAAGAGGGAAGGGGCTGCCAGGGAAGACTGCAGAACTGTCTCAGAAAATTTGAATTACAAGGCTCTTACTGCCCAGACAGGAAGCTCTATCACATTGATCTGGTCTGTGTTGCAACAAATACACTCCGACCAGGCACTGAATTGAGAGCTGACAAAGAGCGCCATCTCCTGGCAGACCAGGGAAGTGCACATAAGAAAATTAAAAATAAGTAGGAGAGGCTTTTCCTGGCCTCTATAGCCTCCCTGCCCAAGGCTCTAGGATGTGACTCTACAACCAATTACTGGGTCCAGTGTCCAGTTTTGAGCAACCAGCAGGACAATCCTAACAATCTAGTTCAAGCCAAAAATCAAAGAGCTGTGGTAACTCACAGCCTCCTGCCACTGAATCCCTATAAAAGAGAAAGATACTGAGCATCTGAGTAAACTACATCCTAACCAGATGGCTAAATACCAGCCAAAAATTACGAACCATACTAAGAAAATAGAAGACATGGCCCAAGAAAAGGAATACATCAAAGTCCCAGAAGAGATGCGGAATTTGAGAGAATTAATCAGTAAGATGAGCACAAATTTCCAAAATCAAATTAATGAGTTGAAAGACAACATAAAGAGATAAATGACATCAAGAAGACATTGAGTGGGGGGTCGGATGTGGCTCAACTGGTTGGGCGTCCGTCTCCCATATGGAGGGACCTGGGTTCGATCCCCGGGACCTCCCGGTAAAAAAAAAACAAAAACAAACAAACAAACAACAACAACAAAAAGAAGACATTGAGCGAATGCAAACAAGAATTTGAAATCCTAAACAGAAAAGTAACAGAGCTCATGGGAATGAAAGACACAATAGGTGAGGTCAAAAACACATTTGAGGCATACAACAGCAGACTAGAAATGATAGAAGAAAGTATAAGTGATACCGAAGACAGAGCAGCTAAAATAGAAGAAAGAAAAGAACAAAAAGAGAAAAGAATGGAAAAAATTGAGCAGGGGCTCAGAGAGTTGAATGACAACACAAAATACAACAACATACGTGTCATGAGAGTTCCAGATGGAGAAGAGAAGGGAAAAGGGGCAGAAAGAGTATTTGAGGAAATAATAGCTGAAAATTTCCCAACTGTAATAAAAGAAATGAACTTACATGTCCAAGAAGCACACCATACCCTAATCAGAATAAATCCAAACAGACCTACGCCAAGACACATACTACTCAGAATGTCAAATGTCAAAGATAAAGAGAAAATTCTCAGAGCAGCAAGAGAGAAGCAAACGATCACATACAAAGGACGTCCAGTAAGACTTAGTGCATATTTCTCTTCAGAAACCAGAGGAAAGAAGACAGTGGTATGATACAATTAGGAAACTGAAAGAGAAAAACTGCCAGTTGAGAATTCTTTATCCAGCAAAACTGTCCTTCAATTATGAAGGTGAGTATAAAATATTCACAAACAAACAGAAACTAAGAGAGTTTGCAAAAAAGAATCCACCTTTACAGGAAATAGTAAAGGAACCTGAAAGGAAAGACAGGAGAGAGAGGCTTGTATAGAAGAAACAATAGCAGAAAGGATAACCAAAAGAGGAAAAAGAGAGACAAAAACAAGTTGACATATGAAAACCAAAGAATAAAATGAAGGAAGTAAATAGTGCATTTACAGTAAAATCTTTGAATGTGAATGGATTAAACTTCCCAATCAAAAGACACAGGCTGACAGAATGGATAAAAAAACACGAGCCATCTGCTTACAAGAACCTCACCTTAGACCCAGGAGTACAAACCGGCTGAGGGTGAAAGGTTGGAAAAAGATACTCCACGCAAATAGTAACCAGAAAAAAGCAGGGGTAGCTATACCAATATCAGACAAAACAGACTTTAAATGCAAAAAAGTTATAAGAGACACAGAATGCCATTATATATTAATAAAATGGACAATCCACCAGGAAAATGTAAGAGTCATAAATATCTATGCACCTAACCAGGGTGCCCCAAAATATATGAGACAAACTCTGGCAAAACTAAAGGGAGAAATAGATATTTCTACAATAATCGTTGGAGACTTCAACACCCCACTCACATCATTAGATAGAACTAGACAGAAGATCAACAATGAAACACAGAACTTGAACAATATGATAAACAAGTTAGACCTAACAGACACATATAGAACATTGCAGCCAAACTCAGTGGGTTATACATTCGTCTCAAGTGCCTATGGATCTTTCTACAGGATAGACCACATGTTAGGTCACAATTCAGCTCTCAATAAATATAAAAAGATTGAAATTATGCAAAGTACCTTCTCAGATCATAATGGAATGAAACTAGAAATCAATAATAGACAGGAAAAAAGTAAATTCGCAAATGTGTGGAGACTGAATAACACACTCCTAAATAATCAGTGGGTCAAAGAAGAAATTGCAAGTGAAATGAGTAAATATATTGAGACAAATGAAAATGAGAACACAACGTATCAAATATTATGGGATACAGTGAAGGCAGTCTTCAGAGGGAAATTTATAGCCCTAAATGCCTATATTAAAAAACAAGAGAGCTAAACTCAAAGATTTAACTGAACAACTAGAGAAACTAGAAAAAGAACAACAACAACAAAAAATCCCAAAGCAAGCAGAAGGAAAGAAATAAAGATTAGATAAAAAATAAATGAAAATGTGAACAGAAAAACAATAGAGAAAATGAACAAAATCAAAAGCTGGTTCTTTGAGAAGATCAATAAAATTGACAAACCCCTAGCTAGACTAACAAAGAAAAAGAGAGAGAAGATGCAAATAAATACAACCAGAAATGAAAGGGGGGAAGTTACAATTGACCTCACAAAAATAAAAAGAATCGTAAGAGGATATTATGAGAAACTATACGCCAAAAAACTAGACAACCTAGAAGAAATGGAAAAATTTCTAGAAACATATTATGAAGCCAACATCACCCTAATACCAAAGCCAGATAAAGATTCCACAAGAAAAGAAAATAATAGACCAATCTCTCTAATAAACATAGATACAAAAATTCTCGACAAAATACTTGCAAATCGAACCCAACAGCATATCAAAAGACTTATACAACAGCATATCAAAAGACCAAGTGGGATTTATTCCTGGTATGCAAGGCTGGTTCAACATAAAAAAATCAATCCATGTAATACACCACATTAACAAATTGAAGGAAAAAAACCACCTGATCATCTCAATAGATGCAGAAAAGGCATTTGACAAAATCCAGCATCCTTTTTTTGATAAAAACACTTCAAAAGGTAAGAACATTCCTCAATATACTAAAAGGCCTATATGAAAAACTCACAGCCAACATCATACTCAGTGGGGGAAAGGCTGGAAGCTTTCCTTCTAAGATTGGAACAAGACAAGGATGCCGACTGTCACATTGTTATTCAATATTGTACTAGAAGTTCTAGCTAGGGCAATTAGACAAGAAAAAAAAATTAAAGGCATCCAAATAGGAAAAGAGGAAGTAAAACTCTCACTGTTTGTGGATGACATGATCCTGTACTTAGAAAATCCTGAAGTATCCATGACAAAGCTACTCAAGCTAATAAATGAGTTCAGTAAAGTGGCAGGATACAAGGTTAACACGCAAAACCCAATAATGTTTTTGTACACTAGTACTGAAAAGCCTGAGGAGGAAATCAGGGGAAAAATTCCATTTTCAATAGTAACAAAAAGACTCAAATACCTAGGAGTTAATTTAACCAAATAAGTACAGGATCTATATGCAGAAAACTACAAAACAATACTAAAGAAATTTTGAAAGACCTAAACAAATGGAAAGACATTCCATGTTAATGGATTGGAAGAACAAATATTGTGAAGATGTCAGTCTTACCCAAACTGATTTATAGATTCAATGCAATACCAATCAAAATCCCACAGCTTACTTTACAGAATTAGAGAAGGCAATTACCAAATTCATCTGGAAGGGTAAGTGCACCTGAATAGCCAAAAACATTCTAAAAAAGAAGAGTGATGTGGGAGGAATTTCACTGCCTGACCTTGAAACATATTACAAAGCCACAGTGGTCAAAACAGCATGGTACTGGCATAAAGATAGACACATTGAGCAGTGAAATAGAATTGAGAACCCAGAAATAAACTCTCACCTATACAGTCAAGTGGTTTTTGACAAACCTACCAAGCCCATGCTAACAGGAAAAAACAGTCTCTTCAACAATTGGTGTTGGGAGAACTGGATATCTATAACCCAAAGAATGAAAGAGGACCCCTATCTCACCCCCTATACAAGAATCAACTCAAAATGGATCAAAGATGGGAAGCGGCTGTGGCTCAATCAGTAGGGCTCCCGTTTACCATATGGGAGGCCCCGGGTTCGGTTCCTGGGGCCTCCTGGTGAAGGCAAGCCTGCCCGCATGGCGTGGTAGCTGACCCAGTGAGCACAAGCAGCAAGGGGGGGATAAATGAATAAATAAATAAAATCTTTAAAAAAAAAAATGGATCAAAGATCTAAATATAAAAGCCAGGACCATAAAACTACTAGAAGAAAATGTAGGGAAACATCTTCAAGACCTTGTAGTAGGTGGTGGTTTCTTGGACCTTACACCCAAAGCAACAAAAGAAAAAATAAATAAATGGGACCTCCTCAAAATTAAACACTTTTGCACCTCATACGACTTTGTCAAAAGGGTTAAAAGGCAGCCAACTCAATGGGAAAAAATATTTAGAAATCACATATCTGATAAGGGTTTAATATCCAGGATATATAAAGAGATGTTACAACTCAACAATAAAAAGACAAATGATCCAATTAAAAAATGGGCCAAAGACTTGAATAGACATTTCTCCAAAGAAGAAATACAAATGGCAAAAAAAAACACATGAAGAAATGCTTAACGTCACTCATGATTAGGGAAATGAAAATCAAAACTCTAATAAGATATCATTTCACACCTATCAGAATGGCCACTATTAAAAAGACGGAGAACTACAAGTGTTGGAGAGGATGTGGAGGGATATGAACACTTCTTCACTGTTGGTGGGAATGCAGAATGGTACAGCCACTATGCAGGATTGTTTGGCAGTTCCTAAAGAAGTTGAATGTAGACTTGCCACGTGACCCGGCAATACCACTACGGGGTGTATACCCAGAAGAACTGAAAGCAGTGACACGAACCAACACCTGCACACTGATGTTCATAGCAACATTATTCACCATTGCCAAAAGTTGGAAACAACCTAGGTGTCCTTCAACAGATGAATGGATAAACAAACTGTGGTCTATTCACATGATGGAATATTATGCAGCCGTAAGAAGAAATGAAGTTGTAAAACATATGACAACATGGATGAACCTGGAGAACATTATGTTGAGTGAAGCCAGCCAGACACAAAAGGCCAAATACTGTATGAATGCATTACTATGAACCAAATATACTGTGTAACATATTGATTCAGAAAAATTTCATGTATCCAGTACATTTAATTGAGAAATGTATATATTTATTCATCTGGGTTTATTTTTTTGTTTTTGTTTTAATTTTCAATTATTAAATGTACAAAAGAAAAAAGAAAAGCAGAATTTGGCACCAAGAGAGGGTTGTATCTCATTCCTTTTTAATTTACATACAAGTCATTCCTTTCTATCTCATTTTTATTTTCTGTAGCTTCTATTGGGATGGCAATTCCTTCAGGGCAGGGGCTGGGTCTGAGCTGGAACTCCAGGGCCTAGAGTGCCACATAGTACAGGTACTCAAGAATATATGGTTCTGACTCGCCCCTTCTATAGCAGTTACCTGTCACTCCTGTCCCAGCATCATCCCTCGGAGCAGCCTTTGTCTTCTCAAATCCAGTCCAGAGAATAAAGGTCACCTCTGATCAGAGAGCCCTGGACTTGGGCGTGAGGAGAGGAAGAGCAGAAGAATGTGGCGGACTGTGGCCGAGATGCTGGAGGTGCAGTGTGGCACAGGGGTGGGTGGCAGAGGCGCCTGACTTCGGGTGCTGTCAAGCCCCAACCTGGGTTCCCTTTCATTTTTTTTTTTTTTTTTAAGATTTATTTATTTACTTTATCCATTTTAAACCTCCCCTTCCCCATTTGCTGTTTTGTGTCCATTCACTGGGCAACTCTCTGTGTCTGCTTCCTGCCATCTCTTCTCATCCTCCTCCTCCAGTCTTCACCAGGATTCAATCCTGGCGACCTCTGATGTAGGAGAGGCATCCTGCCACCTGCGCCACCTTGGTTCCTGGTTTTCAGAGCTTTCGGGGCATCTTGTCTTGTCTCTCCCCTGTTACATCATCCTCCCGCTGCATGGCTTCCGGGGCCTGGCGGCTCACCGGCACACAGAACCTGGCAGCCCATGCACCTTCCATATATATATTTTATTTTTACCGGGAGGTCCCGGGGATTGAACCCAGGTCCCTCCATATGGCAGACGGACGCCCAACCATTTGAGCCACATCCGCCCCCCCCCTTTCATTTTTGAAAGCCAGGTTTGCCGGAATTCTTGGCTGGCACTTTGTCTCTTTCAATACCTTAAATACATCATACCACTTTCTTCTCTCCTCCATGGTTTCTGATGAGAAGTTGACACTATTCTGATGAGAAGTCAGCACTTAATCTTATCGAGTTTCCCTTGTATGTGATGCTTTGCTTTTCTCTTGCTGCTTTCAGAATCCTTGCTTTATCTCTGATATGTCATTCTGAATAGTAGGCATCTCGGGGTATGTCTATTCAAGTTTATTCTATTTGGGGTACATTGTCCTTTTTGGATATTGATATTTGTCTTTCATAAATATAGGGACGTTTTCAGTCATCACTTCTTCAAATATTCTTTCTACTCCTTTTCCATTTTCTTCTCCTTCTGGGACACCGATAACACGTATATTTTTGTGTTTTGCATTGTCATTCAATTTTAAGTCTCTGATCCATTTTGTTTCCATTCTCTTCTCTTTCTGTTCTCCTATCTTTTCCAGTTCAGATGTTGTCTTTGACATCACTAATTCTGTTATCAAGCAAATCAAATCCGCTCTTATGTGCCTCTAATGTATTTTTATACTCATCCACTGTGACTTTCACTCCCATAAAGTCTTTTCTTTGCAGACTTTGAAATTTTTCTTTATGCTCACACAGTGTCTTCTTAAAACCTTTTATCTCTTTAGTCACATTTTCTTTCAATTCTTTAAAATGACTTAGAAGAGTTGTGTGGTAATCATTGATTAATTGTCTCAAATCCTGAATCTCTTCAGGATATATGGTTTGTTCCTTTGGCTGAGCCATCTCTTCCTGTTTTCTAGTATGGCTTGTAAATTTTTGTTGATTTCTAGGCATCTGATATGCTGGTGAACGTATTCTGTTGGCCAATTTCTCTCTCTTGCCCATTGTTATTTTTTTTTTTTTACAGCTCTTCCTTGATATTTGGTTCAACTTAGCCTAAGTCTTTAAAATCGCCCAGCTTAAGTTATTAAAATTGTGCCAGATCTCACTAATGAGATGCAGACTTTCTCCTGGGAGTAGGGTAAAGGAAGCTATAAAAGCAGTTTTTGTCCATGTAATTTTCAGAATGGCCAACAGATGGCACTTGTTGGCACATGTTTCCACAGAGGTGTATCTCTCTGTTTTCCTTTTTTTTAAAGGTCTGGCCAGAGCTGAGATTCAAAGCAGGCTCTGTTGGCCGAATTCACTGAAGAAAAGCCCCACAACTCCCCCTCCCTTTGCCTTTGTAACAGCTGACAAGGAGGAAGACGTCTGTTCCCCTTTCAGTCAGCTGGAATGAGCCAAGTGTTCTATCCTCCCCCCAAACCCCACTCAGAGTTAGGAGCCCTCCGAGCAGCTAGGAAGTTTATTAACTCACAGTTTGTTGTTATGGCTTCTTTGTTTCTGTCCCTCACTCTCCTGGGGCTTGTGAAGCACTGTCCTGGTCTGCTGACCCCCAAAGTTGGTCCCTCAGGTAGCTTTTGGCTCTTTCTCCATTGTTTTTGTGAGAGATCTAAGCATTATTTCCCTAATCTGATGCCATCTTCCTACCTCATTATTTTAATTTAGACCCAGTGTCCAGAGCAGACACTGTAAAAGCTGCAGCAGACTGACTGCAATTCTGCAGCTAACCTTATCCTACCTCTACTTCTCATGAAGTGAAAGAAGAAAAGCAGCCCTGCTCATCTAGATGTACTGGTACCTTCACCAGAGTCATGCTTTTCTCCTGGTGAAAATGAAAAATTTTAGAGAATGTCAACATCATACAAGGCCACTAAATGATCATGATAGACCAAGACATAAAAAAATCCACTCTGTAATCAGGTCTTAACACAGACAAAACAAGAACATTGTTCAAGCCACCAAATACTAATCATACCCCTCTCTCATCATATATAAGAGATTGCTGCTGCTTTACCAGTCACAGCTGTTGTATTGCTCTGGTGTCTGACCGCCCTAGAAAGATTTATTAAGCTTCCAGCCATAGAACCATTTCCACTTTCTGACAGCCCTTCATCCTAAGCAAATAGATGTTTCTTTCACCCACCCCTAAAGAAATAAATGATCTTTTCAAAGAACCAACTTTTGGCTATGTTGATTCTCTATTTTTTGTTTGTTTTCTATTTCATTTATCTCTGCTCTAATCTGTTATTTTCTTCCTTAAATTTGTTTTTGGTTTAGCTTGCTCTTCATTTTCTATTTCTTCCAGTTTTGAGGTTAGGTCTCTGATTGGAAGTCTTTCTTCTTTTTTAATGTAAGCATTTAGAGCTAAAATTTCCCTCCCAGCACTGCCTTTGTTGCATTCCCCAAGTTTTGGAATGCTGTATTTTCATCTTCATTAAGCTCAAGGTATTTCCTAATTTCTCTTCTGATTTCCTATTTAACCCATTAGTTGTTTAAAAGTTTATAGTTAAATTTTCATATATTTGAGTATTTTCCATTTCTCCCTTTGTTATTTTTAGCTTCATTCCATTGTGGTTGTAGAATATACATTATAAGATTTCAATATTTTTTAATTTATTGGGACTTTTTTGTGACCTATCACAGAGAATGATCCATATGCACTCAAGAAAAATTTGTATTCTGTTTTCATTGACTGCAGTGTTTTATATATGTCTGTTAGGTCTAGTTGATTTCATGTAATATTAAATTCCTGTACTTCATTATAGATCTTCTAACTAGATATTCAATCCATTATTGAGAGTGGTGTATTAAATTCTCCTACTATGAATGTAGAATTGTCAATTTCTCCCTTCAAATCTGTCAGTATTTGCTTTATATATTGTGTGGCTCTGCTTTAAGTGCCCGCATACTTATAATTGTTATATATTCTTGTTGTACTATGCCCTTTATCAGTATGTAATGATGATCTTTGTCCCTCATAATTGTTTTTGTCTTAAAGTCTACTTTATCCAATATTAGAATAGCCACCTCAGTTCTGCTTTAGTTACTACTTGTATGAGGTGTATTTTTTCCATCCTTTCAACATCAACACACTTGTATCTTTGACTTTAAGGTGAGTCTCTTACAGACAGCATATAGTTGGGTTGTGGTAATATGGAGGCTTTATGGAACCCAGAAAATTATTTCTAAAGTTAATCTATTATGGTGGGTGTGAATCTATTGTAGGTGGAACTTTATGATTAGGTTACTCCAGTTGGAGTGTGGCCTGGGGTGTATCTTAACCATCTTACTGGAGTCTTTAATAAATGGGATGAATATGGAGAGAGAAAGCCACAGTGACAGAGAGAAAAACACAGAATCTGAGAGAAAAAAATTATGGAACCAGGAAGCTGAAGACAATGAAACTTGGAAGAGAAGGGAGAGACTAGCAGATGCCATCACATACCTTGCCATGAGACAGAGGAGTCACAGATCGCTGACAGCAAGGCTTTGGGAGAAAGCATTGCCTGATGATACTTTGATTTGGATATTTTCACAGCCTTAGAACTATAAGCATGCAAGTTAATAATTCCCCATTGCAAAACCCAACCCATTTCTGGTAAATTGTATTCTGGCAGCCTAACAAACTAAAACTGATTTTGTTATCAGGAGTAGGTATTGCAAATACCAAAAAAAAAATGTGGAAATGGCTTATTAATTGAAGATGCAGGAAGAATTGTGAGGTGCTTCATAAAAATGGCCTAGACTGCTTTAAAGACACTGTTAGTAGAAATATGGATGCTAAAGGTACTTCTAATGAGGCCTTAGACAGATATGATGAATGCATCATTGCAAGCTGGAAGAAAGGCTACCCTTGTTTTAAAGTGGCAAAGAACTTGGCAAAATTGTCTTCTGATGTCATATAGAAAGCAGAATTTCAAAGTGGCATTCTTGTGTATAAAACTGAGGAGATTTCCAAACTAAATGTGGAAAGCACAGGCTTCACCTTGCAGCTTATAGTAAAATGCAAGAGAAAAGGTATAAACTGAGAATTGAACTCATGGATACAAAGAAACCAGAAATTGATGCTTTGGAAAATTCTGAGCTTCCAGAAAACAAGAATCCAGAGGATAGCACTCCACGGGAAGATTTAACTGAACTTGGAAGCAGTCAGCCATTTTAGTGCAAATCAATTATCCAGAAAGGTTATGGAAGGTCCTACTGGCTGCAGTTTGGGACCCCTGTACACTGCATGCTAAACTGACAAGTTTTTTAGAAGATCTGTATGAAGAGAACCCATTGCCAGCCTGGACTAAATCAGAATGAAAAGCAACAGAGTGAAGGAAAAATGACTTCAAAGGCAGAGCCATGGAATCTGAGGTCCCTGAAGACATGTTCTCAGGCCAATTGAGCATGCCCACCCATGTGTGTGGAAAGGGTATGGCCCAAAGCTTGAAGAGGGCAGGCCTTTTGTCCCACTGTTCAGCAAGAGAGCTCTCACCCCAGTCTTCAGAGAGGGTGGAGAACATTCCCTGGGGATTGGGAAGTCTTGCCCACATCCCAGTGTTCTCCAGTGTGGAGCCTAGAGTTCAGCAACCAGACAGATGCTCGACAAGGGTGGAGCCAAAAAGTTGGAGCTGCCAAACTATTAGGCCCCAAGGAAAAAGCATTGTTCTATAGACAACTCTTGGGTCTTGAAATCTAATGGAGTATGCCCTGTAGGTTTTCAGAACTGTTTGGGTCCCATGACCATTGTTTCCCTTCAAGTTCCTCCCTATGGCAATGGGAATATGTATCTTATGAATGCCCCTCCTTCATATATTGGAATCATATAATTTGTCCCAAGGTTCACAGGTCCATAGCTGGAGGGGGAGATTTTGCCCCAGGACATGACAAACTTATAAATGATTTTGATGAGATTTTGTACTTAATATTGTTACTGAAATGATTTAAGCCTTTTGGGATATTGTGATGGAATGAATGTATACTTCATATGGAAAGAACATGTCTTTTTGGGGTCCAGATGCTGGAGTACGGTAGTTGGAGGCTTTATGGACCCTGGAATATTAAGTTCTAAATTAATCCTTTCCTGTGGGTGTGAACCTATAGTAGGGGTGACATTTTAAGTTACTCCAGTTAGGGCACTGCCCCAGGTGGGTCTTAATTCTTTTATTGGAGATCTTTATAAATGCGATGAAGATGGAGAGAGAAAGCCACAGAGACAGAAAAAGAAAGAAGTTGAGAGAACACCACAGAACTAGGAAGCTGAAAGCAACAAAACTCAGAAGGGAAGGGAGAGATCAGCAGATGCCATCATGTGCCTTGCCATAAGACAGAGGAGCCCAGGATTGCCAGCTGCTCATCTTCGTGGAGAAAGCATCACCTGTGATACCTTGATTTGGACATTTTCACAGCCTCAGAACTATAAGATTGTGAGTTAATAAATCCCAAATGTAAAAGCCAACGCATTTAGGTATATTGTATTGTGGCAGCCTAACAAACCAAAATATGTGTCATGGTATATTATTCATTCTGCCAATCTCTGCCTTTTGACAGAGTTTAAACCATTTCCATTTAAAGTCAATACTGATAGTACAGGTCTTTCTTTTGCCATTTTGCTATTTAGCCTTTTTAACTCTGACGTTTTTTGTCCCGCACTTCCATTAAGGCCTACTTTCATAATTATTTGCTTTCCTGTGTTGTACCATACTGAGTTCCTTCTCATTTCTGTGTATATATATATATTCTGGGTATATATATTTCATCAGTTTTTCTTGTGGTTACCATAGGGTTAAAGTTTAACACCCTAAATATATAAAAAGTACATTTGGCTTGATACTAACTTAACTTCAATAGCATGCACATATACTTTTCCAATACCCCTCCATCCCCTCACAATTTTTTTTGTACTTGTTACCAATGTCTTTGTCCATGATATGCCCAAAAAACCTAAATTCATCATTCCCTTTCATGCATTTGTCTTTTAGCACCTGTAGGAAGTAAGAAGTGGCGTTACATACCAAAAAATTCAATACAATAATGCTGGCATTTATAATTACCCAAATAGTCACCTAGACTGCAGACCTTTTATTTCCTCATGCTGTTTTGAACCAAAGTCTAGTGTCCTTTCCTTAGTCTGAAGAACTCCCTTTAGCACTGCTTGTAGGGCATGTCTAGCATTGATGTACTCCCTCAGCTTTTGTTCATCTGAGGATGAACTAATCTCTCCCTCATTTTTCAAAGAGTCTCACTAGATGTAAAAGGTATTTCAACCCACTGTTTTCTTGTCTCTACGGTTAATGATGAGAAATTGGCACTCAATCTAATTGTGGCTCCCTTGTATGTAACACATTTCTCTTATAGCTTTCAGAACTCTCTCCTTGACCTCTGCATTTGATAATGTGATCAGTATATGATGGGGTGTATTTTAACTTCATGTTTACCCTGTTTGGTATTCTCTGAGCTTCTAGGATATGCATATTCATGTCTTTTGCTATGTTTGCAAAGTTCTCTGTTATTATTTGACTATTCTTTCTGCCCCCTTTTCTATCTCTCCTCTTTCTAAGACTCCCATAATGTGTATATTGGTGTGCTTGATGGTATCCCCTAGCTGTCTTAGGCTATTTTCACTTTTAATATTTCTTTTTTATTTCTGCCCTTCAGCCTGACTCATTTTAAGCAGCTCGTCTTTTTTTAGTTTACCTTCTTTATTCTGCCATCTCCAATCTGCTCTTGAAAACCCTCCTGGGCATTTTTTTCATTTCAGTTACTGTGGTCTTCAACTCCAATAGTTCTGTTTGCTTCCTTTTTAAAATACTCCTCTCTCTACATAGATACATCCATATGATTGTCTTCCTGATATCCTATAGTTCTTTCTCTGAACTTTCCTTAATCTCTTTAAGCATTTTTAAGATCATTTTTAAAAGGCTTTATTCAGTATGTCCACATTCTTGCCTTCTTCATTGGTGCTTTCTGTATTTTTATCCTCTTCCTTTAATGGGTCATCATCTCCTGTTTTTGTCTTGTCCTCTTTTTTTGCATCCTGTACATTTTAATATTTTAAAATAGTAACTCTGGGATTTATTCCCTGAGATGTCTGTTTCTTGGTTTTGTAACAGCTGGTGATAAGGCAGCAATTTTGAGCTTTAGCCTTTCTATCAAGAAGGTCTGCCAAAGGCGAATGCATTGTGCAGGGTTTTCCTAGTCTTACTGGGTCTCTGCCAAGTCTTGGGCTTTTGCTTGTCGTTTTGGAATTCCCGTTAATGGGAGTTTGGATGTCTCCTATGTTTCCCAGGGGCCAACCCTTCTCCTGGGTAACTGAAGCTGGCAGGACTTTGTCCCAGATGTCTACCTCTAAGGATTTTTTACAGTCCTTTCCTTGTCTCAGGCTACTTTTGCTTGGAGGATAAGTTCAGGGGGGAAGCTTACCCCAGGGAGGACTTTCCCAATGTGGTCTTTCCCAGCCCAAACAGGGTCAGGGCCCCATGAACAGGTGGAGACTTGAGTCAAAGTCCCCTGTGTAGGGAATCAAAAACTTCTCTGACAGCTCCACAAAGCTGAGCTTTTCTGGCTTGCCCAGAAAACGCAGCCCTTCAGCTAAATGTACCCCACAGCATTGAGGAAGTCCGGTGTCTTTAAATTTCCACAGCCTCTGTCCCAGTTCAGGAAGGGCTGAAACAATGGCTGCTGCTGCCTTTGTCCAGGGTGGGGATGAAACAATCATCTCCCTCAGAGCAGGAACCGAGTGATTCTAATTCATTAATCAAAAGCTGTGATCAGTGATTGGCTGTTCCTACCCATTCTTGGGGAAGAGGATTTTCATGTCCTTTTCTGTAACAAGTGAGAAAGCCAGGCACTGGACCCCACGATGGCCTGCCACAAAAGTGGGAGATGAGCACTGGTAGCCGGCATGCAGAGAGACCAATTTATATTTTTCTCCCATAATTTATCAGCCACTTTCTTCTGCTCTTCCCTGAATGCTGTACAGTTTTTTGGCCTATGGAGATCAAGATAGTTGTTTCAGACAGTTTCTGCCTGTTTAATAGTTATTTTGGAGGAAGAATTGAGTTTGCCATCTTTCCTGGAAGTTCTTGTACCTTAATCCCATGTGTGACTTTTTTTGTTTTTAATTTGTTTTTATTTTTAAAGAAGCTTTAGTTTACATAAATGTTACATAAAAAATACAGGGGATTTCCATATAACCCCCACACTTTCTCACATTAACATCTTTCATTAGTGTGGTACATTTGTTACAATTGATGAACACATATTAAAGCAACGTACTAATCAAGGACTATAGTTTAAATTATACTTCACATTTTGCCCTGCACAATTTTATAGGTTTTGACAAAATATATAATGGCCTGTCTCCATCACTGCAATGTCATGTAGGACAATTCCAATGTCCCAAGAATGCCCCCATGTTGCACCTATTCTTCCCTCTCCCTCTCCTCGGAATCTCTGGTGGCCATTGCCTTTATATCAATGACACAAGTTCATGTTTGAATTTTTTATGGGACTGCCAAATGATTTTCCCCAGTGGCTGCACCATTTACATTCTTATCAACAGTGTATGAGGGTTTCTATTTCTTCATATCCTCACAAACACTTGTTAATATACATTTTTGTAATTATAATGTGTGAACTGGTATCTCACTGAGGCTTTGAATTGCATTTCCCTATGATCTGGAGTACCTTTTTAAGTTCTTATTGTCTATTTTTAATTCTTTGGAGACATGTCCATTCAAAACCTTTGCCCATTATATAATGTCTGCTTGTCTTTTTTTTTTCTTGAGTTGTAAATGGTCTTTATATATTCTGAATACTAGTTTCTTATAAGATAAATGCATTGCAATTACATTCTCTCATAGTGTAGATTTTTCTTTAAATTTCTTGATAAGAGTCCACTGAAACATTTTTCATTTTGATAAAATCCACTTTTTTTTTTTGTTGTTGTTGTTGTTGTTGGGTGTGCTTTTGTTACCATATCTAAGAAACCATTACCTAATCCAAGGACGTGAAGATTTACATCTATTTTTTTTCCCCCCATAAAATTAGCTCTTATACATGTCTTAAATGCATTTCAGTTCATTTTTGTATATGATGTCAGAGTTCCAAGTTCATTCTTTGCCATGTGGCTATCAAGTTATCGCAACATCATTTGTTGAAAAAGACTGCTATTTCCCCATTTAATTGTTTTGGCCCTCTTGTAGAAAATCAACTGACCATAAATATAAGGATTTATTTCTGAACTCTTAATTTTATTCTATTGATCTGTTATATCTATTATTATGACAGCTATAGTATTATTATAGCTTTGTATTAAGATTTGAAGTCTGGAAGAAGTTTTCCAACTTTATTTTCCTACTCAAGTTTGTTTATTCTGGGTCCTTGCATTTCCGTATATATTTCAGGAACATTTGGCTATTGTCTTCAAAATGACAGTCAGGATTGTGATAAGAAATTGCACTGAATCTGAGTAATAATTTGAGAGTATTGCCATCTTAATAAGTCTTTCACATAAACATGGGATATATTTCTATTTATTTGGGTCTTCTTTAATCTCCTTCAACTATATATTTTGGTTCCAAATGTATCAATCTTCTACCTCTTTTATGAATTTATATTCTTAAGTAGTTTATTCTTTTTTTTTTTTTCCAAAGATTTATTTCTCCTCTCCCTCCCATCCATTGTTTTGTGCTGTCTGCTATGTGTTCTTCTGTGTCTGCTTGTCTTTCTCTTTAGGCAGCACCGGGAACCGATCCTGGGACCTTCCGGAGTCAGAAAGAGGCGCTCAATTTCTTGTGCCACCTCAGCTCCCTGGTCTGCTGTGTCTCTTATTGTTTCTTCTCTTTGTCTCTTTTTTGTTGCTTCATCTTGCTGTGCCAGCTCTCCATGCAGGCCCGCACTTCATGCTGGCCAGCACGCTGCATGGGTCAACATTCCATGTGGGCCAGCTTGCCTTTCACCAGGAGGCCCTGGGAATTGAACCCTGGTCCTCCTATATGGTAGACGGGAGCCCAAGCGCTTGAGCCACAACCATTTCCCAGTTTATTCTTTTTGATGTTATTACCAATATAACTATTTCTTTCCAATTTTCCAGGCTCTAGTCAAGGTTCATTCATTGCTTTTAGTTTTCATATCCCTCAAGTCAGCTATTATGGAACCTGGAGCCTGATTTTTTCAGCTTGAATAGGATTCCACTGGTCAAATTGGGGAAATCTGAGCGCCAAAACGTGAAGAGATAATAATACATCAAATAAAACAAGGTTTCATGAATGATCCATATTGATATAATAAACAGGGGAGTAAAACAAGTCCTTCCTTATGGTAGAAAGCCAAAAAAAAACAAATATAGGAGCAATGATGGAAATGGCAAGCCATCATATGGCAATCAGAAAAGGGCCTGAGGTGGTCACAGGTTGGGTTTGTGCTCTCTCCTGTTCCAGTAGCAATGATCAAGGGACTGTCCATGTGATTGATATAAGGAGCAGCCCATGTGTGGCCCAGGTTGGGGACCAGGGAGGCAAGGTCTGGGAAGCCACCCCTAAAGTTTCAGGCCACTCTCCTTGGACACCGCTTGTGGGCCCTGCCTCTCCCACAGGCAAGTGCATGGCCAACTCCATTAGACTATGGCCCAGAATGTTAAAATGAGGTGGGTAAGGTTTGGTTTTCTGGGGAGACACCACAGTCCTTGGGGAACTGGGTTAGGTGAAAGGGAGATGGAGGGAGCTGCTTTGAGCTGTGAGGGATGGTGTGGGAATGAGCCAACGGTCAGTGTTCCAGGGAGCTTAAATGCTTCCAGTACATGGGTCTATGCAGTACAGTGTGAGAAGGAACTCTTACCTAATCAAGCAGAGTGACTTGGAGACAGGGTCTCACATGGGCAGAGTGGAGGATGATGCCCATGGAAGGAGGTAGTATTGTGCAAAGTGGAGATCACCTGGATGGCTGGAACATAGGGTGGGTAAACTAGGAGGCCTGTGAGGAGTAGGAAGGGGCAATGGGACCAGGTGTGGAGCATTGCCAGCTCTGGGAGAAGGGATGGTGAGGTAAACAGAGGTGAGGTATGGGAATCTTAAGAGGAAAGCACTGAGACTACCTAAGACTCATGATGGGGGCTGAGATCACCATGACAAGAGAAGTGGGGCAGGGAGAAGGGGAAAGTGGATGCTAGTGTAGGAAAACCAGGCTATGGAGGGAAAATGAGGTGGGAGGGTGGAGGACAGTGAAGGGAGCAGAACTGGATAGAACAGAGGAACAGAGAGGAGCAGTAGGAAGAAGAGAGATGGATCCCCAAGACTGGGAGCAAAGGAGAGAGGGTTTGGGAAGGGCCAACTTAAACCAAGGTAGGGAGTGAAAGGAAGGCATGTATGCAGAGGAGGGAGCACTGGGGTGAGCACCAAGAATTGAGTGAATGGGAAGGGCAGTGACATATGTGGGGAGTGGGGAGGGGGCTGAGGAGGCATGGGAACACTCTCATAGACATGGGGTAAATGCAAGGATGGGGTGCACAAGACACAACATGATGGAGTCGAGTTGATGCCTGGGTAGCATAAATGAGAAGAAAGAGGAAGAAGGGAGTTGGGGCTAAAAATGCCAGCAAGCAAGCCAGAGGGCAGCACCTAGGAGACCTCAGTGGAAGGGCCCATCCTTAGTGAGGTGAACTTGTAAGCCGGGTGACCTGGAGTGACTTGGGGCAAATTTTAGGGAGGGGAAACAGGCAGATGGGAGCCTAGATAGGTTGAGGGCATCTCTGCCTTATTAGGGTGGGGAGGAGGATCAGAGGTTCACAGGGGTGCCAGGAAGGGCAAAGACTTAAAGGGTAGTGAGAGCAGAATGGGGAGAGAGATGTGGGAGGGCAAGGCAATAATGGGGCTTTCAGGATCTGAGGGGAGGGGTGGGGTTGAGGGAAAATGGGGAGGGGGCAAGTCAAAATAGGCTGGTGGTGAGGGGATGAACCCTGCTGTCCAGGAGAGAAGTGATAACGGAACCCAGGAAGGGTGTGGTTTGTGCAGAACAAACCCAGAGCAGAGAGGAACTAAGGCTGGTAACATAGGCCAAGAGATTAATGGAAAGCTGAGGCAGGAGCAAAGAAGAACTGAAGTAAAGCAGGGCCCAGGAGGAAAGGGGTGGGTTAGGGGGCAATGATAGAAAAATTGAGAAAAAAAGAAAAAAGAAAAACTGGGGAAGGCAAATGCACACCAATCACATCCGGGCAATGGTTAGGGCAGGATAAGGAGCTAAAGTGGGGGCTGCAGTGACAGGAGAGGATGTGAAACGCTTGCAGGTGAGTTCAGAGAAGTGGGTACTAGCTTGTGTATGAAAGGTCCGTAATGTTCTATGGCGTCTTTGAAAGCAAAATAAAAAATTAAAACAACAAAGATATATATCATCTCACATTTCTTTCTTGGGATTGTTGTCTAGATGTGGCTTTGGTCCTCCCTGTGCAGAATGAAGTGGCCCAAGTCTTTGCTGTCCTGGAAGCCACCCCCTTTCTGCTTTATTATTTCTTCTTGACACTTATCTCTGCCTGTCACACATTGGGTAATTTATATGGAGATCCATCCCTCTGGGATGTGGGCTCTGAGCTCCTTCCAGCAAGGAGCATCTACTTAGTTCCTGGGGAGTCCCAGCATGAAAAGGCCCCAATTCAAAGAGATGCCTGACCTGCCCCTCACCTTCAGAGACTATAGGGCTGAAGGGATAGTTAGTGGGGCATTTCTAAGTCAACTATAGAACAGTGGTCACAGTCAAAATCAATGAAACAAGAGGGGGAAATTATACACTGTTTTATTAAACTATTAATAAATGTTGTGGCCTGACAGTGTTTCATACAATGATTATAAATGTTTCAATGTAAAAAGTGAAATAAGACTGTTGTACCCAACTCTCAAATTACTTCATAAAATATTACAGATCTTCTTTATTTCCAAACACTCTTGAAATGTCTGCTACCTACCATAGCTTGACATATACAGGAAAGGTCATTAATATTCATAAAAATTCTAAAATGGCACTAACCATATGTCCACTTAAGAGGTGAGGAAACTGAGGCACAGAAGGGTCCAGTAACAAAGTCACACTCGGAGTAAGAGTGGGGATTAGAACTCATGGAGTCTGTCACCAGGGTCTGGCCCCTCATCATTGGCTTGTTCTCTTGTTATTCACTGTTGACATCCTATGAACCCCTGCCTGATTATAGTCCCTGTCTCTTCCTTGAAGATATGAAGATGATAAACTGTTCATGATCCTCACACATGACTTGCCATCCTTCCACCCTGACTTCAATAATTCTTTCTGGACAATTAAAAAAAATATTATCTTAGCCCCATCCAGAAATATGTTCATTTAATTGGCATGTGGTTGTCCCATGGCTTTGGGATTCTGTCAGTTTGGGGAGTATACAAGCTGAACCCAGTTGATCTGGGAACATTTCCCCTTGAGGTTTAGGTTCAGTAGATGTATGTTTGGAGGTAGGAGGCAGGACTCTGGTGAAGACCAAAACTTTGCCCAATCCAAGAGAAAGAGCAGAGATATTCCCTTTGTGAGAACTTTCATATTGCCTGGGAACATTGCACAAAATAAACAATAAGAGTGGCTTATCTGATGACTGAAAAGTTAGGGGGCTTTATCTTGCAGGAGATTTGTCTTATGAGCTGCTGTGCTGGGAGCTCTGTCTGGCAAGACTGGTGGGTGCCTAGGTCAGGACCAGCCTGGAGTAGAGTGGGATGTGGTCTCAGGATGAACTGTTGCCCTCTCCTGGCCTATTTCAGAAGATTTGGGAAAACATTCAAGTAACAATTTATAGCTGTGAGGACAGAGCTGCCTGTCTCTGGTCCCAGGTGTCTGCCTAGGGACAGAGCCAAGGGCTGGGATCCACCCAAAGGCTCAGGCTGGATATTTGGATGCTGTCCCCTATGAATCTGTTAGACCAGGGGTCTAGTCCTCTGACAAACCTAGCAGGTAGAGCTGAAGATACTTGCAGTATCACCCCCATCGCATGGATGGAGACAATGGTGTTGGTGAGGAGATGAAATGAGGGGAGCTCAGCTATGTGGAAGGAGGTGAAATCTGTAGAGAAGAGGAGACTCAGAGAATGGGGTGAATGTGCCTACAGGATAGGACATTAGAGTATGAGGAGAATAGCTACTATAGGGCTGGCAGAAGTGAGGCAGGCCCTAGGGACAGGGAACTGGGGACTGGTGAGGGGGGAGAACAAAAGAGGGTGGAGTTCAAGAAGAGAAGAGTGAGTTGTGGTGCAGAGACAGGGTAGGTAATGCATGGACAAGGAGAGTGGAGCTGAGCTGAACTGACCTGAGCAAGGGAACTGAGGAGCGGGAGGGAGGAAAGCACAATGGGGAGGGGAGAGATAGGGGAAGAAGGGAGATGGAGGGAAGGAGGCAGAAGGGAAAGTGAGGAGAGATGTGACCTGAGAGGAGGAGAAAACAGAGGAGGTAAACTGAGGGAAGGAGAAGGAAAGTAATTAGAGAGGGAGATTAGAAAGAAAAACTGAAAGGAGATCAAATGAGAGCTATGGAAGGAAAACAGGTAAAAATAGGGAAGAAGGGAACTGAGGGGAGAATAGGCTGTGGGTCACTCTCCTCAGTCTCCCTGTTCACCTGGAGTTAGGTCCCTTCTTCAGAGGGGGACTTATAAAAATTTCTGTTTAGCACATCCTAAAACTGAAAACTACCCATTCTGAAAATTGGACACTCCCCACATGTTCACAATGTCCTTGTTTGTTGTGATCTCTCTATACTGACAAAAGTGCATTTGCAACAAAGTTCTAGCGTATGGCTGACACACTGGAGTATAGATTCTGGGATATTTTCACATCAAGGTACCATAATTTTCCAGGGCTGACAATTTTCTATTCTTTTACTTATATATTGTCATTTTGAATTCCTTTCTAATTTTGAAAGCTATATTAAATGGCATTTTAAATGAGAATTTAAGGAAAGCGGTCACGTTGCTAAGCTGGCTCGAGCCATGGGTGAGGGCGGTAGGACACCTCAGGCCCGGGCGCCCCTGCAGCAGTGCCTGCACGCCCAGCTGCAAATACGCCCAGCGGAGGGGGACGCCACGGCCCAGTGGGTGGAGGTCCAGAGAGGATTAGTGATCTACGTGTGTTTTTTCAAGGGAGCTGATAAAGAACTTCTTCCCAAAATGGTTAATACACTGTTAAATGTGAAATTAAGTGAGACAGAACACGGCAAGCACGTCTCTATATTGGATCTACCTGGCGACATTCTTACCATCCCTCAAGCCACCCTTGGGGAAAAAGTGAAAGGAAGAAACATGCAGTATCACTCTAACTCTGGAAAAGAAGAAGGGTTAGAACTTTATTCCCAGTTTGTGACTCTACGTGAAAAAAAAATTAGCTGCTAACAGTAAGTGCGTCGAAGCTGGGGTTGTGGTGGAACATGGTACTTACAGGAATAGGCAGGTGTTGAAGCTGGATACCAATGGACCATACACACACCTAATTGAGTTCTGAAAAATTAAAGTTAGTTTCTACAATTGTTTTCTGGCATAAAATGATCTGAACTGTAATAAGATTATCTTTGTCTTCATCTTGAACATACTAACATTCCCAGATTCTGCAGCATGCTCCAACCAGAAAAAAATTGGGTTCCACACTCCCACACACAATTCTACAACCTGCAAATTGGATGATCTTGCCAAGTCATCTAAACCCTGTCATCCTGCTTTCTCCCCACCCTTCCACTAGAAAACTTGAAAAGTGCTTTTGATTTACTTCATGATCATTGTGAAAATGTTCTTAAGAAGTTTACATACATTTGAAGTATTTTGCAATGAAGAATTTTGTGAAATTAAGAAAACACATTTCTTATACCCTCAAATTTATGCAGTATGTAATAAAAATAACTACTTGTACTTTAAAAAAATCCAAACTGACCATAACTTTGTCAATTTTGTTTAACTGTTTCAGTATTCCATATTTTGAGTGAAAGAATATGTGATTTATTCTTCCTTTTAATAACACCTGTGAAAATTTAATATAAAAATGTTATTTTGTATTATAATATTACTTTCCAGGGATATTCAAGTGTTTTAAATTATTTTTTTTAGAATTTTTAGTTGAAATAGGAGCAAAATCTAAGGGATTAAAAGTTTTTATTTAACATACAATAGGTTAATATACTGTTTCTCAACTTTTTACCAATGTCATATACTTCTCACTTTCTATCTTTAGTTTTTAAAAGCTACTCCTTCTTGAAATTAATGTTAATTCATTTTAGAAAGTACCTTTCCTGTTGAATTAGGATTAGGGCTAGATTGAATTAGATTGCTATAAAAGGAAGAAAAGGGGGAAGCTTTGCACTGGAATTATTTGAAAACAAGTTGACTTGTTCATTTCTATATTATCTGCTTGATGATTTGGAGCCAGTGTTAATTTTTCTATTAGTAATATAAGATAGGCAGTTAATAAGGTAGAAGTTTCAAATGCAAGAGAGGAATAGAGGATATAAGCAATGGAAAGAATAATGAGTTAATAAAAGGTAATATCCAATTTTTGCAAACTCCTCTGTCCTGAGTTTAAAAGATATTTTTAAGAGTAAAAACCAAATAATATTTCTGATTACCTAAAAGAGGAAGACATTAACCTGAATAAACATCTTAAGTAGCTGCTGAAGCTACTTATAATTTCTTTAGATCTTTGAAATTTTTATTATCACAAAAGTCCTATTTTCTCCATACCCTTCCTGTACTATTCTATTTTGGAACTCGAGAATCAATAACTGGCTTGGTAATGAGCTCATTGTCCTCAACTTTTGCTTTATTGATTCACAATACACTATTGAAATGTAATAAAGTATTCATAAACTTGCAAACTCCAAAAAAAAAAAAAAAAAAAAAAAAAAGAATTTAGGCACCATCAGGTACATAAATAAATTATGTTTATTTATCAATGTTTGTATTCATCCTTGCCATGCAGTTGTATATTACAAAACAAAGAAAATAGTTAGGATACAAGTTTCTGTTCTAAATGTTTGCGTTTACATTCAAATTTATTTTCTAACTGACCCAAATATGTGTGTTTAGAGCTACATAAACAAATTTGGGGGAAGATGGTAGAGTAGGAAGTTCCAAGACTCAGACCTTTCACCAAAACAAATAGTAAATAGGAAGGAACTGCCTGTAAGAACTATTTTGAAACTCCAGAAGCCAGAAGAACACCACACAGCATCCAGGGAAAAGCAGGAAGAAAAGGCTGATGAATTACTGTAAAGAACAATAAATTGCTCTCTCCGTGCAGTGGCTACCCATCACCCATTGCTCACTCATGAGACAGGCCACCATGGGGTCTAGTCCCTGGCGAGCTCACTGGTGACAAAAAGGGACATAAAAACCTCCTTCTCAAAATCACAGGTGGGCATGGCTTTTGAAAGTGATTTCAGATCCCTTGGGGCCCAGCTCTGAGAGCAGCCACTGTTTCAACCTGCCCCAGAAAAAGGCAGTGGTGAGGGAGATTTAAATACACAATGCTATCCTTTTGCCTCTCTACCTCCTGATATTGCTGATGGCCTAGCTGCTGTGCAGCAGCAGTAATAGAGGAAACAGGAACGTGGAGAGGATGGATGGCCCCCGCACAGTCAGCCACTTAGGCATGAAGAGCCAAGGGGTAAAAAGCAGATTTGATATTTCAGTTGATTATGATTTAAAATAAAATTCAAAGTTCTCCTGGGGAAAAATAAATAAAATAAAATAAAATTAAATTAAATTAAAAAAAATAAAAAATAAAAATAAATAAAAACACAATGCTTCCTTAGGACTGTGGGGGACAGTTAGTTAAAGGGCTGCATTTGGCCGGCAGGCCAAGAAAGCTGAGCTTTGGGAGCCAGTCTGCACTGCACCCCCCGTCACAGATCCCTGGCCCTGTTTTGGCTGGGAAAGAATTACTTGGGAAAGTTCTTTCCAGCACGCCCCTCTTCCTAGAATTTGCCCTCTAGGCAAAAGCAGCTTTAGACAACAAAAGGAATGGAAGAAACTATAAAGGCAGACAATCTGGGGCAAAGTCATGCTGGCGTCAAACACCCAGGAGAGGGAAGTCTGTATCCTGGGAAAGAGGGGCAACCAACCTCTTGTATACAGAAGAACTCCATAACAAGTAACAAGCACCCCAGGACAACATAGAGGTTCAGAAAGACAGAGAAAACCCTCCACAAAGCATTCACCTCAGGCAGACTTTCCAGATAAGAAGGCCGAAGCTCAAGAAAATCTCTATCTTATCATCACCTGGTTATAAAATCAACAGACATCTCAGGGAATAAATCCCTGAGTTAAATTTTAAAACATTAAAATATATAGTATGTAACAAGGGTAAAAGACAAAGGAATGATGATCCAGCCAAAGTAACAGGATAAAAATCCAGAAAACACCAACGAAGAAGACCTGAATGAGGACATAACAAACAAAGCCTTTAAAAGTATGATCTTAACAACACTCAAGGAGATGAAAGAAAATACAGAGAAAGAACTAAAGGATATTAGGAAAACAATGAATGAGATATGAGAATCTTCAGAAATTTAAAAAATTAACCAAACAGAACTGCTGGAGTTGAAGATCACAATAACTAAAATGAAAAATTCCCAGGAGGATTTCAGTAGAATATTGGAGGTGGCAGAAGAAACAATCAGTGAACTCAAAGACAAGACACATGAAATCAGTGAGGCTGAGGAATAGAAAGAAAAAAAGAATTATAAAAAGTGAAAATAGCCTAAGACATCTCTGGGACACCAGCAATCACACCAATATATGCATTATGGGAGTCCTAGAAGAAGAAAAAGAGAAAAGGGTAGAAGGAATAAACAAAGAAATAATGAGAGAACTTCCCAAACTTAGCAAAGGACCTGAATATGCATATCTAAAAAGCCCAGAGAATACCAAACAGAATAAACATGGATAAACACTATTGAGTGCAAAGAACAAGGAAAGAGTTTAGAAAGCTGGAAGAGAAAAGAAATATATTATGTACAAGGGAGTCCCAATTAGATTGAGTGCAGATTTCTCATCAGAAACCATGGAGGCAAGAAGGTAATGGGTTGAAATACTTAAAATGCTGAAAGAAACAATTGCCAACCAAGAATTTTATATCTGGTGAGACTTTCTTTCAAAAATGAGGGAGAGATCAGACATTCCCAGATAAACAAAAGCTGAGAGAGTTCATCACCACTAGACCTGCCCTATAAGCAATGCTAAATGAAGTTCTTTAGCCTGAAAAGAAAGGACAGTAGACAGTGGTTCAAAGTGGCATAAAGAAATAAAGACCAGCAGTAAAGGATTTTTATTTTGGCATTTTTATTAGGAATCTCCAGGAAAGTAAAACCAACAGGATAAATATTATCAGATTTATTATGCAAATTGGCTCATGCAACCATATGGATTGGCAAGTCCCAATTCCTTATGGAAGGCTGCAAGCGGGGAACTGCAATGGAGGTTTCAATGAATTTCCCAGAAGACAGCTGGCTGAAGGAGAGTTAGAAATTCTTCTTTCTCACTGCTGAAGTCATCAGTTCTCCCTTTCAGGTCTTCAACTGATTGGGCAAGATTTCTTTCATTGCTGAAGGCAATCAATCACCTTTGTTGATTGTAGATGTAATCAGCTATAGGTGTTATCAACTGTATAATGATTTAAAGGCACAAAACACCCTCACAGAAACAATCATGCCAGTACTTAACACAACTGGAAACTATAACCTAGCCAAGCTAACACTTGAACTAAACCTTAACATCACTGTATTTAGACATTCATTGCCAAGCACACTTTCATGAAGGTTTTCTCCTATGTTTTATTCTAGATATGTTTTACTTTTAAATTTTGCATTTAGGTCTATCATGTTCTTTGAGAAATTTTAAGGGCTGATGTATATGTTTAAAAAAATGCCTATGGACAACCAAAGTTTTCAGCACCATTTGTTAAAAAGAGTAACTTTTTGTACCATTGTAAAATCTAATTTGACAATATTTTTTGGATCTGTTTAAAATGTTTCTAGGGTTTCTATTCTATTCTACTCATAAAATTTTATATCTTTTTTTACCAATATGACACTGCTCAATCAGTGGTATTAATCATTAGCCTTAACTTGTTTAATGTAAATCCATTTTTTATTTTTTTTTCACAAAATGATTTGGGCTCTTCTAGTCCCATTGCCTTTATACCTAAATTTTATAATCACCTTACTGATCATACAAAAGAGCTTGCAGGATTTTCACCAGTAAATTTTATAAATCTATAGATCTAATTTGGGAGATTTCACATCTTCACTAATCCATGAGTACAATACATATCTCCATTTATGTAAATATTTTTACCTCTTTCTTCAGTGTTTTGTAGTTTTCAGCATACAGGTACTGCACATGTTAGATTTATAGGTCCCATTCATTTTTACTGTGCTATTGTAAACATCACTTATACTGTATTTGAAATACAACTTTGCTAATATATATGAATAAGTTTGAATTTTGTGCCTTGACTTTGTATCTTGTAACCTCATTAAATTCACTTATAAACTTTCATGCTTTTTCCTTTTTGTAAATTCTTTGAAATTTTTTGCCTAGGCAATTATGTCAGCTGCAAATAGTTTTATTTTTTCCTTACAAAGAAAAAATGAGTATGGCCAACAGATTGTTGCTTGTTAGCAACTTTTGTTGCTTATATATATGCAAGTACAAATCTATTGAGTTGAATCTCATTTCATATTTTTTCTTACAAAACTCTTCATTCAGTATTTGCAAGCTACTTCACAGTATCAGGCTGTTATCCCACATATTTTCATTAGCAAGTTGTGTTCAAAATTCTGGATTCTATGCTGAATTATGGGCTCAAGGGTTCTTGTAAATATTTTATTTTCTAGTCTGAGTTTTCTGGTGTGAAATCCACATGAAGGCATTCCCATTTTGAGTTTAGGGTTGTTCTCTTCTCAGTGAAAGATTAATGCTGATTAAGGAATGCATGATCACTGAAGACCTTCCTTCATTCATGATCCTGAGGGTGTTTAACACAGTGTGAATCCTCACATGCCCTACAATTATTGATGTATGAATACATTTCTCATGATTTTCATTGAATAACTTCTCCAGCATAAATTATGTGGCACTCTCCCAAGGAGTTTCTTCCTACTAACTAAAGGTTTTTCTCTCCAATTTTCTGTTTTAGTGGTTATTGGTATATTGAATTTTCTTTTGCAAACCAAGGCTGGTGCTTGGCTAAATGATAGTGTATAGTGATTATGGACCATTTGTTTCTCTCCCATGGAGTTCACTAATTCTATTTAAAGGCTATATTATAAATTAAGGCATTCCCACATTGAATACAAACAGAATTTCTTTCACATATGATTTCTCTGGCTTATGAGTTACAGAGGTGGAAGAAGATGCTTCCACTTTCATTATTTATATTGTGAATTCTCTCATGCCTTATATCATCAGACCAACTAAAGACTTTGCTATATAGATGACATTCATATGGATATCTTTCAGTATGAATTCACTTAGACTGACTAAAGTAATCAAAAGTTCATACACATTGATTACAAACGTAGTGTTTCTTCATTGTGTGAGATCTCTCATGTGTTAAAGGTTAATTCTATGGCTGAAATCTCTTCTATATTCAAAACATTGAGAGTGTGAGTTTTCTCAAATCATCATGTTGTCTAAGAACAGTAACTGAAGGCTTGCCAATATCTATTACATTGTTAAGGAACAGCGTGAGTTCTTTCATGTCTTCTAAGGGCAGAATGATAAGTGAAGTCCTTCCCACATAGATGACATAAATATGGTTTCCCTTCATTGTGAATTCTTTCATGTTGTCTAAGGGTAGAACAATGAGAGAAGCCTTTCCCACATACATGGCATTTATAGAGTTTCTCTCCAGTGTGAGTCTTCTCATGTTTTCTAAGTCCAGAACTATGAGTGAACGCTTTCCCACATCGATGACATTCATAGGGTTTTTCCCCAGTGTGAGTTATCTCGTGTCGCCTAAGGGAAGAACGATGAGTGAAGGCTTTCCCACATCGATGACAATCATAGGGTTTCTCTCCAGTGTGAGTCCTCTCATGTTTTCTAAGGTGAGAATTACAAGTGAAAGCTTTCCCACATTGATGACATTCATAGGGTTTCTCTCCAGTGTGAGTCCTCTCATGTGTTCGAAGGACAGAAAAAGAACTGAAGGCTTTCTCACACCGATGACATTTATATGGTTTCTCTCCAGTGTGAATGAACTCATGCTGCCTAAGAGAGTAACGACGAGTGAAGGTTTTCCCACATTGATGACATTCATAGGGTTTCTCTCCAATATCAGTTCCATCGTATTCTCTAAGGTCAGAGGTTTGACAAAAGTTTTTACGACTTAGATGATATTCACATGATTTACTTCTAGTGTGAAATTGCTTATGTTGAATAAAAGATGACTGGTTACCAAGGGCTTTTCCAAATAGTCTTTTGAAATAGGGTTTCTTTTCCATGTGAATTACCACATCTTGAGTCACGGTGGATCTTTGAGTGAAATCTTTTCGCAAATCACTATATTTAAAGGGATTCTTTCGAATGTGATATCTCTGTATGTGGGAATTAAACAAGAGACTTAAAAGGTTTGCCCATATACATTCATTTATGCATTTATCTACATATGAATCCTAATCATTTAGTGAGAGTATCCAATTAAAATCTTCCTTATGTTAGTTGTATACACATTCTTCTGCATGCACAGAGAATTTCTCTATTGTTCCAACCCTACTACAGAGCTTTCTGTTCAGTTTTAAAGACCTCATGATGTTTCAAAGATTAGGTATATGAGCTATGTGTATGCAATTGTCATTTTATAAAACTCAGATTATGGTTTTGGGGTTAATTTAAAAAATAACACTTTTTCTGTATTAGCACTTAAACCAATGAAGTGCTAACCAAAAAAAACTTATAGTAAGTTTTACTTACAGTTAGGCGATTGTACTAAATTCTTAACTTACTCTGTTCCCAGGTACCTATTTGGAAGACAAGGGTTCATACCCAGGAAACTTACCAAACACATATTGGTAGATGTGTCTTTCCTGTAGATATGCTGCATGGATGTCATTTCTTGTTTTTTACAACTACTGTCCCTGCCTGAAATAAATAAAAAATAAATTGCTCAGGCAACATTAGGGAAATGAAAATGTTGAAAAGACCCAAATACCACTTGGTCTATGTTTTAAATATTGGTCCTTAGCTGGGAAAGAACATCAAATTAAGGAATACTCTAGGTCACTGACAATTACAAATATTTTTGTGATTGAAATATGAGAAAAATAAAAGAATACAGGATATTAAAGAGGTAAAGGGTGGGAAAACCTTCAAAGAGAAAGAACAAGGTAAGAACCATCCTGTGAAAAATATAACTCAATTAAATATGAATATCTGCTTTCCTAAAGCCAAAGACAGTTGAATACAGATCAGTAAGTATATGGAATAATGTCCACAATTGAGGAAAATCTCCCCAATATTCTCCCCTAAATTTCTGAAAAGATAATTCGCTTAAGGCAATTTGAAGGTGACAGTTCAAAGAACCTCATGCTCACTGACTAACCTCCTCTGTGTATAGAAACACAAGTACCTAGTTCTCACCTGAACTCTGGCTTTGGAGAAATATTATTCCTTCTCCCAAAAGTTCCTCTCCTTGCTCCAAGTGGGAAAGTACATCTGATTTGCAGACCTCATATCCTGTTTGTGAGAAAAAGATAAATGGATTTTTTAGTTCTGTGCAGATAAGTGCATTTTCATCAAGTTCAGGGTAGGCTACCAAAGAAGAGTAAGGTAAACTTTACAGGTCAACCAAGGGAATAGCATCTCATTGATTGTCAGGTCACTGACAATTCTTTACCATCAAAGGAGTTAATCTTCACCTTGTGCCCAAATACAGTGAAGAGCTCTGGTTGATGATGCCCATGCCCAAGTGAAAAGAAAGATTGAAGAATCCTGTATATTTTCCACCAGGGAGAAATTCCATGTATGAACAGCAGTTGAATATTATTTTCTAAAATAATCCAATAAATATAAACTTCAACAGAATACTCTTTGTGAAAAAGAATATGTTTTTTTTTTTTTTTACTGTGGTCTGAAGCCACAGCATAGTCCTCAGAGCAGTATACTTATTTAGAAAATATTTAATCCATTTCTTCAGCTTTTCAGAAAATATTCATTGAGTTCCCTGCACTTTTCTGAGTGTTGGAGATTGAGTAGGAAGAAAGTGTGCTTAAAAAGATTACATTCGAATTGGGAGGAAAAACTAGATATATATAATAAGCAAAGAAACAAATTTATTTTAGGTAGCTGTTCATGTTATAAAATAACATAAAATACATTAAGTATAAAAATATTAAAAAAACACAAAATATAGAAAAGCTGTTCTAGATCTTTATTGAATAAATAGATAATAGATTACATGATAGATAAAAATTTTGAGACACTCACCCACTTGGACCAGATGATTGATATTCTCCAGCATCACATCTCTGAACAGTTTTCTCTGAGATATATCCAGGAGGGCCCACTCTTCTTGAGAAAAGTCTATAGCAACATCTTTGAAGGTCACTGACTCCTAAAAAATGGGCATCTGGGTTCAGATTAGGCCATAATTATTACCAATGCCCACAGTAGGATGTCTGAGATGACAGCACCTAGCAGGGACTGTGTAGAGAAACCTCAAACTGTCTTTGGGATTCCAGTCTGACCATTCTCAATGCTGAACTGCCATCTATATTTCAGGTACATACACAAACTGAATACATAAAACTCCTTTACAAAGGAATATCACATGACATGTAATGTGATATAGCTGGAAACTCCCCAATAAACTGATAATAATGACTTCCAGATAGTGACTATACAATTTGTCCTTGAGCATTCATAACTGAAACACTCTTCTCCATCAATTTCATATAAATTAACAGACTCATCATCAGGAAAGAAATATCAATGATAAGTATATTTTAAACCATGAATATGATTAGATTATTCCCCAAGAAGACTTCAATTTCCCCTCATCTATAAAGTCACTTAACAAATTGTCAGGAGTTTTGAACAACGAAATGAGCTAAGGTGGGAAGTACTTCCTATTTAAACACAAGTTATTTCTATATTATTCATTAAAATGGCAAAGAATCTTGAAGCAAAGCCCAGCATTCTGCAGAACTAAACAGATTTCATTTAAAAACTTGAGATTGGTAGGTGCTACCCCATGCAACTCTATATAATTCAGGTGCTCATCAGAATATAAACGTACAATTGCTCACCAGCACACACCATGGATCCCGAGATTGCTGTACTGAAGGGTAGTCCTAATTGGAATTATACCATTCCAATGGTATAATAGCCACCATTCTCAACTTCCCGCGGGACCTCAAAACACCAATTTTCATTGAATCTCTTGTATTTTTATCTTGCTTGTATGTTCAAGAGGCAAAGAAGGAAGGAACTTCCAGGAAGATGGCGGACTAGTAAGACAGAGGAATCTCTTCTCCAGAAAAATAGCTAGAGAACAGGCTGAAACAGCCCCGAAATAGATCTTCTAGGGTTTAGGACAGCAGACCACCACCCAGAGGAGAGAGGGACAAAAGAGGGAAATCGCGATGACAGAACCATGAGTTGGAAACAGCAGTGGCTGATGCTGCTTGCACCCTCCCCCACTCTCCTCTGGGCCTGCGACTACAGACAAAGGGGGCTCCAGGGATCTACCACTCCCAGAAAGGGGAGAGAGAGGGACACAGCCTAAGGCTGACTCACGTCCTGGCCAGCAAATTTGGGCTGAGGAGCCCCATGGACCCTTCCACACGGTGGTTTGCCAAGGGATCCTAGGAAGGACTGGAGAAATCCAATCCTCCCAACCTCCCTCTAATCTAGCCTGGACTAATTGTTGAGGACTCCACAGGAGAGGGGAGAGAAAGCCTGGGACTGACCCTGCATTTGACTCCCAGGTTTGGTCTGCCCTATCCCAACAGCCCTTCCAGGCTGGGTGGGGCTGCACCATTGTTTGCCTTGGAGCCTGCAAGGGGCTAAAGATATACAAACCTCCCAATCTCCTCCTCTACTAACAGGGACTGATTGTTGAGGATTCAGAGGGGAGAGGAAATATTTCCTAGCTAGGAAAAGGGAGGGGGCTGCCAGAGAAGACTGGAGAACTGTTTCAGAAAGTTTGAATTACAAGGCTCTTAGCTCCCAGACAGAAAGCTCTACCACACTGATCTGGTCTGTGTCACAACAAATACACTCCTACCAGGCACTGAATTGAGAGCTGCCAACGAGCGCCATCTCCTGGCAGACCAAGAAAATTAAATAGGAGAGGCTTTTCCTAGCCTCTATAACCTCCCTGCCCAAGGCCCTAGGAAACGACTCTACAACCAATTACTGGGTCCAGTGCCTAGTTTAGAGCAACCAGCAGGACAATCCTAACAATCAAGGTTGAGCTAAAAATCAAAGAGCTGTGGTAACTCACAGCCTCCTGCCACTAAAACCCTACAAAAGAGAAAGAGATAGAGCATCTAAGTAAAATACAACCAGATGCCTAAACACCAGCAAAAAAATTAGGAGCGATACTAAGAAAATAGAAGACATGGCTCAAGAAAAGGAATACAGCAAAGTCCCAGAAGTGATGCAGAATTTGAGAGAACTAATCAGTGAGATGAGCACAAATTTCCAAAATCAAATTAATGAGATGAAAGACAATATAGTTAAAGAGATAGGGAAGCGGCTGTGGATCAATCAGTAGGGCTCCCGTTTACCATATGGGAGGCCCCGGGTTCGGTTCCTGGGGCCTCCTGGTGAAGGCAAGCCCGCCCGCGCGGCGTGGTTAGCTGACCCAGCGAGCACAAGCAGCAAGGGGGGGATAAATGAATAAATAAATAAAATCTTTAAAAAAAAGAGATAAATGACATCAAGAAGACATTGAGCGAAGGCAAAGAAGAATTTGAAATCCTGAACAGAAAAGTAACGGAGTTCATGGGACTAAAACAAAATAGGTGAAGTCAAAAACACATTTGAGGCATACAACAGCAGACTCGAAATGATAGAAGAAAGAATAAGTGATACTGATGACAAACCAGCTAAAATTGAAGACAGAAAAGAACAGAGAGAGAAAAGAATGGAAAAAATTGAGCAGGGGCTCAGAGAGTTGAATGACAACACAAAACGCAACAACATACGTGTCATGGGAGTTCCAGAAGGGGTAGAGAAAGGAAAAGGGGCAGAAAGAGTGTATGAGGAAATAATAGCTGAAAAATTCACAACTCTCACGAAAGAAATGAACTTACATGTCCAACAAGCACACCATACCCCAATCAGAATAAATCCAAATAGACCTATGCCAAGATACCTACTATTCAGAATGTCAATTGTAAAAGATAAGAGAAAATTCTCAGAGCAGCAAGAGAGAAGCAAACGATCACATACAAAGGACGTCCAGTAAGACTTACTGCATATTTCTCTTCAGAAACCATGGCGGCGAGAAGACAGTGGTATGATACAACTAGGAAACTAAAAGAGAAAAACTGCTGGCCAAGAATTCTTTATCCAGCAAAAGTGTCTTTCAAATATGAAGGTGAGTATAAAGTATACACAAACAAACAGAAACTAAGAGAGGCTGTAAAAAAGAATCCACCTTTTCAGGAAATAGTAAAGGAAGCCTTAAAACCTGAAAGAAAAAGACAGGAGAGAGAGGCTCGGAGGAGAGTATAGAAGAAAGAAAAGCAGAAAGGATAACCAAAAGAGTAAAAAGAGAGACAAAAACAAGATGACATATGAAAACCAAAGAATAAAATGGAGGAAATAAATAGTGCATTTTCAGTAATATCGTTGAATGTGAATGGATTAAATTCCCCAATCAAAAGATACAGGCTGACAGAATGGATAAAAAAACATGAGCCATCCATATGCTGCTTACAAGAAACGCACCTCAGACAGAAGGATACAAGCCGGCTGAAAGTAAAAGGTTGGAAAAAGATACTCCATGCAAATAGTAAACAGAAAAGAGCAGGGGTAGCTATACTAATATCACACAAAACAATATTATCAAATGCGAAAAAGTGATAAGAGTTACGGAAGGCCATTATATATTAATAAAAGGGACGATCCTCCAGGAAGATATAACAGTCATAAAGATCTACGCACCTAACCAGCGTGCCCCAAAATATATGAGCCAAACTCTGGCAAAACTGAAGGGAGAAATAGACATTTCTACAATAATCGTCAGAGACTTCAACACCCCTCTCACATCATTAGATAGAACAACTAGACAGAAGATCAACAAGAGAAACAGAGAACTTGAACAATATGATAAAAAAGTTAGACCTAACAGATATATATAGAACATTGCATCCAAACTCAGCGGGTTATACATTCTTCTCAAGTGCCCATGGATCTTTCTCCAGGATAAACCACATGTTATGTCACGATTCAGCTCTCAATAAATATAAAAAGACTGAAATTATACAAAGCACCTTCTCAGATCATAATGGAATGAAACTAGAAATCAATAACAGACAGGAAAAAAGTAAATTTGCAAATGTGTGGAGACTGAACAACATACTCTTAAATATTCGGTGGGCCAAAGAAGAAACTGCAAGTGAAATGAGTACATATATTGAGACAAAAGAAAATGAGAACACAATGTATCAAAACTTATGGGATACAGCAAAGACAGTCTTGAGAGGGAAATTTATAGCCCTAAATGCCTATATTAAAAAACCGGAAAGAACTAAACTCAAAGATTTAACTGAACAACTAGAGAAACTAGAAAAAGAACAGCAAACCAATCCCAAAGCAAGCAGAAGGAAAGAAATAATAAAGATTAGAGCAGAAATAAATGAAAATGAGAACAGAAAAACAATAGGGAAAACCAACGAAACCAAAAGCTGGTTCTTTGAGACATCAATAAAATTGATAAACCCCTCACTAGACTAACAATGAAAAAAAGAGAGAAGATGCAAATAAATACAATCAGAAATGAAAGGGGGGAAATTACAAATATCCTCACAGAAATTAAAAAATCATAAGAGGATATAATGAGAAACTATATGCCAACAAACTAGACAACCTAGATGAAATGGACAAATTTCCAGAAACACATAACCAACCTACACTTATGCTACAAGAAATAAAAGAACTTAACAAACCAATCACAATTAAGGAGATTGAATACGTCATCAAAAATCTTCCAGCATAGAAAAGTCCAGGACCAGATGGCTTCACAGGTGAATTCTACCAGGCATTTTAAAAGGAATTAACACCAATCCTGTTTAAACTCTTCCAAAAAATTGAAGAGGAGGGAAAATTACCCAACACATATTATGAAGCCAACATCACCCTAATACCAAAGCCAGATAAAGATTCCACAAGGAAAGAAAATTACAGACCAATCTCTCTAATGAACATAGATGCAAAAATTCTCAACAAAATACTTGCAAGTTAAATCCAACAGCATATCAAAAGACTTATACATCACGACCAAGTGGGATTTATTCCTGGTATGCATGGCTGGTTCAACATAAGAAAATCAATCAATGTAATACACCACATTAAAAAATTGAAGGGAAAAAAACCACATGATCATCTCAATACATGCAGAAAAGGCATTCGACAAAATCCAACATCCTTTTTTGATAAAAATACTTCAAAAGATGGGAATAAAAGGAAAATTCCTCAATATGATAAAAGGCATATATGAAAAACCCACAGCCAACATCATACTGAATGCGGAAAAGTTGAAAACTTTCCCTCTAAGATCGGGAACAAGACAAGGATGCCCACTGTCACCACTGTTATTCAACATTGTACTAGAAGTTCTAGCTAGGGCAATTAGACAAGACGAAAAAATTAAAGGCGTCCAAATAGGAAAAGAGGAAGTAAAACTCTCCCTGTTTGCGGATGACATGATCCTGTACTTAGAAAATCCTGAAGTATCCACGACAAAGCTATTTGAACTAATAAATGAGTTCAGCAAAGTGGCAGGATACAAGATCAACATGTAAAAATCACTTGTGTTTTTGTACACTAGTACTGAACAAACTGAGGAGGAAATCAGGAGGAAAATTCCATTTTCAATAGCAACAAAAAGACTCAAATACCTAGGAGTTAATTTAACCAAAGAAGTACAGGACCTATATGCAGAAAAGTACAAAACAATGCTAAAAGAAATTTAAAAAGACCTAAAGAAATGGAAAGACATTCCGTGTTCATGCATTGGAAGAATAAATATTGTGAAGATGTCAGTCTTGCCCAAACTGATTTATAGATTCAATGCAATACCAATCAAAATCCCAACAGCTTACTTTACAGAATTAGAGAAGGCAATTACCAAATTCATCTGGAAGGGTAAGTGCACCCGAATAGCCAAAAGCATTCTAAAAAAGAAGAGCAATGTGGGAAGAATTTCACTGCCTGACCTTGAAACATATTACAAAGCTACAGTGGTCAAAACAGCACGGTACTGGCATAAAGATAGACACATCGAGCAGTGGAATAGAATGGAGAACCCAGAAATAAACTCTCACCTATACAGTCAACTGGTTTTTGACAAACCTACCAAGCCCATGCTAATGGGAAAAAACAGTCTCTTCAACAATTGGTGTTGGGAGAACTGGATATCTATAACCCAAAGAATGAAAGAGGACCCCTATCTTACCCCTATACAAGAATCAACTCAAAATGGATCAAAGATCTAAATATAAAAGCCAGGACCATAAAACTACTAGAAGAAAATGTAGGGAAACATCTTCAAGACCTTGTAGTAGGTGGTGGTTTCTTGGACCTCACACCCAAAGCACGTGCAACAAAAGAAAAAATAGATAAATGGGACCTCCTCAAAATTAAACACTTTTGCACCTCACAGGACTTTGTCAAAAGGATGAAAAGGCAGCCAACTCAATGGGAAAAAATACTGGGAAATCACATTTCTGATAAGGGTTTAATATCTAGGATATATAAAGAGATGTTACAACTCAACAATAAAAAGACAAATGACCCAATTAAAAAATTGGCGAAAGATTTGAATAGACATTTTTCCAAAGAAGAAATACAAATGGCAAAAAAACACATGAAGAAATGCTCAACATCACTCATGATTAGGGAAATGCAAATCAAAACTACAATGAGATATCATTTTACACCTATCAGAATGGCCACTATGAAAAAGACAGAGAACTACAAGTATTGGAGAGGATGTGGAGAGATAGGAACACTTCTTCACTGTTGGTCAGAATGCAGAATGGTACAACCGCTATGGAGGACCGTTTGGCAGTTCCTAAAGAAGTTGAATATAAGACTTGCCACATGACCCTGCAATACCACTACTGGGTATATACCCAGAAGAACTGAGAGCAGTGACACGAACAGACATCTGCACACCAATGTTCATAGCAACATTATTCACCATTGCCAAAAGCTGGAAAGAACCCAGGTGTCCATCAACAGACGAATGGATAAACAAACTGTGGTCTATTTACGTGATGGAATATTATGCAGCTGTAAGAAGAAATGAAGTCGTAAAGCATATGGAAACATGGATGAACCTGGAGGACATTATGTTGAGTGAAGCAAGCCAGACACAAAAGGACAAATACTGCATGAATGCATTACTATGAACCAAATATATTGTGTAACATATTGTTTATCAAAAAAAAAAAAAAAATTATATGTATCCATTACATTTAATTGAGAAATGTATATATTTATTCATCTTTGTTTACTTTTTAGTTTTTAATTGTTTATATTTTCTATTATTAAAAGTACAAATAAAGTTAAATAAAAAAAGAAAAAAAAAAAAAAAAGAGGCAAAGAAGTCTCGATCCCTTCTGGTCTCTCGTGTTCTATAAAAGGTCTACAGGGTCATAAATTTCCCCCTACCTACTATACCATTCCTGAATGCACAGCCAAAATTAAAGAAATTAAACTCCCTATTCATTGCTTTCATTTATAACGTTTGAATAAAGGTTACTGATAAAAATAGAAATTGGGCAATTGGGGACAAGGGTGAAGAGGAGAATTTTGGTCATCATTTTTAAAGTTTTCAAAATGTGCAACTACATTTTATCAAAGCATTTACACTTTTAATATTGCAAAAACAAATTAATCCTCATTTCATTCAATTAACTAGCCCTCAGTTTTACTCATCTCAACAATGAACAGCCATCTAACCTAGCACCTGTCTGTAATAAGGGATTGACAAAAGTCATCTACTGGGGCGCAGGTGTAGTGCAGTGGTGAGCTCCTGCTTCCCATGCATAAGGTCCCAGGTTCAATCCTCAGTACCTCCTAAAAAACTAAATAAATAAAAAATAAAAATAAAAATAAAAACTCCTCTGCTGAAATAGCAGCTCCCTACTGGACTGTAAACTTTTGCTCTTACTCATGTCTATTACCTACATTCACCACATGCCAAAGCCAACTGGAAGCACTAATATGATCAGTGAGTGCATATTTGTCCAATAAGACCATGGGCTGCAAGAGAAAAAGAAAACTTCTCTCATTTTCACAGTGAATGCACCACCTTAATGGAAGCTGCAACAAATTATTGTAAAGTTGGAAGAGGAATTACTTATTGATGTGCTCTTAATCTACCATAACCATCCCAGACATCTGGATAAACTTAACTAGAGCTCAGATCCTTGAATAGGTCCTGAGTGTACTAAGGACATCCATGACAACAGAAGGAACCTGCACTCTACTTAAAACACAGGTATAATTTCAGTTGAAAAAAGAATTCTCTACTCACCATTATCTATAGCTCAGCTGACAAATGTCTTCCTCTAGGTTTTCACACATAATCAGAAAAGCAGTAGGGTTCAAAGCTGAGAATGGAGAAAGAAGCCATGAGACTACAGATTTGTCCACAATTTCCAGACTCACCTGTCACAAGTGTCTGACCCAAACCTTTACCTGGGAATAACCCCAGCACTACTAAGGGAAACGTGAACTGTGATCCAAGAGAGATACTGATCAGGTTAATGAAGAAGATATGAATACTTTCATTGTAGAGATAAGGACATGAAAAATATTGAATTTTCATTTCTTAAATTAGAGCAGTTTTAAGTTTAAGAAAAATGATACAGAAAGTACAGCATTCCCATAATCCTCTCTTTGCATTAGTGTTACAATTGATGAAACAATATTATTATAATTATACTATTAATATTAAACATTAAGTCCTTAGTTTACATTAGGATTCACTATCTCATACAGGTCTATGGTTTATTAAAAGTTTTATTTTGGGAACATATATACACCTGAAATTTCCTACTTTAATCACTTTCAAATATATAATTTACCACAACTCATTACCAAAACTATTCGTTATTTCTATCAACCCAAACAGAAATTCTGTATGAACTAATTATTAACTCACCATGCCCTACCACCACTCAAGTGCTTGGTAAATTGTACTCTAGTTTCTGACTTGATGGGTTTCTATATTCTGATTATTTCTTATATGCAAAATCATAATATTTTGCCTTATGTGTCATTCCAAGAAAAATTAACACCAATTCTGCTCTACCTCTTCCAAAAAAATTGGAAAAGGAGGTAACATTAACTAACTGATTCTATGAGCCCAACATCGACCTCATAGAATACCACTGGAAATGAAAATTACAGACCAGTATCCTTTATGAATATAGTTGCAAAAAATCCTCAACAAAATACTAGCAAACTTAATCCAACAGCACATTAAAAGTATTATACGCCATGATCCAGTGGAATATATCCCAGATATGCAAGGCTGGTTCAACATAAGAAAAACAGTTAATGTAATACACCACATTAATGAAGGAAAGAAAAACACATGATCATCTCAATTGATGCAAAAAAGACATTTGACAAAATCCAGAACTCTTTGTTGCTAAAAACACTCAGATGACTGGTATAGAAAGAATGTGACAGTTTCAAGTTTCTGAATCCCAATAAAGTATCCGTTGAACGAATCTATTCCTGTAGGTGTGGTATCCTTTGATTACATTAGATTCAGTTAAGGGACCTTCTGATTGGAATACATCAGTGAGGTATGACCCAGGTTGGGCCTCCGCCCTCTTGCTATATAGTCTTTTTTTTTTTTTTTTTAGAGATATTGATTTTTTTTTTTTTTTTTAAGATTTTATTTATTTATTCATTTATCCCCCCCTTGCTGCTTGTACTCGCTGGGTCAGCTAACCACGCCATGCGGGCGGGCTTGCCTTCACCAGGAGGCCCCGGGAACCGAACCCGGGGCCTCCCATATGGTAAACGGGAGCCCTACTGATTGAGCCACAGCCACTTCCCATATATAGTCTTATATAAACTGAACTGAATACAAAGAGACAGAGAAAGAGAGCTCTGCCATTTTGACCCTGTCATGTGAGGGAGAGGACTCCAGGTTCGCCTACAGCTGCAGAAAGACAGAGAAGGCCCAATAGGCTCAAAGAGATAAGGCCCAGGGAGAGATGACTGGTCACCTACAGCAGAGCTCAAGATGAAAGTAGAGAGAGAATGGCAGATCCACCATCTTCCCTTGCCATGTGGCAGGACTCCAGGATCTTTTAGCAGCCAACCCTTGGTGAGAAAGCATCTCTGATAGTGCTTTGATTTGGACATTTCATGGCCTTGGAACTGTAAGCTTTTACCCTAATAAAATTCCCATTACCCTTTTGGTATATTGCATTGGCAACCTTTGGTATATGGCATTGGTATATTGCATTGGCAGCTTTTGGTATATAGCATTGGTATATTGCATTGGCAGCCTTCGGCAAACTAAGAGCCATCCTCAACAGGATAAAAGGTAGATATGCAACACCCATAGCTAACACCATACTCAATGGCAAAAAACTAAAAGCTTTCCCCTACGATCAGGAACAAGACAAGAATGCCCACTGTCATCACTGTCATTCATTGTAGCGGTAATTCTACCAAGAGCAATTAAAGCAATAAATAAATAAATAAATAAATAAATAAATAAATAAATGGCATCAAAATTGGAAAGGAAAAAGTAAAACTTTCCCTATTTGCAGATAACATGATTATATATAGAGAAAAGAAAATTACTCAGTTTTATACACTAAGTAGCCCAAAGTATTCAGAGATTTTCAATTACCTCCCTGACACAGAAACACAGGAATTCTTGACCCATGTCACATCTGGAATTGGGTCTCTAACTCCAGATACACTGCTCTTGAATTTCTCGGAAAAAATTATTCTTGCTTTACGCCCTAGTACTGGTTCTTCAAAATCCATCTCACTCCTCTGGACTCTTACTCTCTTCCTGCTCTACCCTGTACCTACCCTTCTAGGTATATTTGCCCTAAATTATCTTGGTTCTTCCACTTGGGATGTCTACCAATATGACTCCCTCAACACTGAGTTAAAGCTCTCCCTTGAATAATCTTGAATACTAACCAACTTAAGAATATATTATTATAAGGTTGATCAATTCAAGGACTTGTTTTATTTGGAGGGACCAATGGATTCCACCCTACAAATTTAACCCTGAAAACCCTCTGCAACAGAAAGTAGAAGTGCACATATCACATATGTTACTGTCATGAACCAAAATTCCCATAGGATTAGAAGGCCCTGAAGATAGAGAATGAAGGGATTAATTTTAAATGATTGGAATTATACAAAGCAACTTCTCTGACCATAATGGAATGAAGCTAGAAGTCAACACGAAGCAGAAAACTGAAAAACTCACAAATAAATGCGAGTTAAACTACACACTTCTTTTTTTTTAAAGATTTATTTATTTACTTTATCCATTTTAAACCCCTCCTTCCTCATTTTGCTGTTTTGTGTCCATTTGCTGGGCAATTCTCTGTGTCCGTTTCCTGCCATCTCTTCTCATTCTCCTCCTCCAGTCTTCACCAGGATTCGATCCTGGAGACCTCCGATGTAGGAGAGAGGTGTTCTGCCACCTGCGCCACCTTGGTCCCTGGTTTTCAGATTTCGGAGCATCTCGTCTTATCTCTCCCCTGCATCTCTCTCCTGTTACATCATCATCTTGCTGCATGGCTCCCGGGGCCTGGTGGCTCACAGGCACACAGAGTCTGGCAGCCCATGCACCTTCTATATATATATTTTTTATTTTACCGGGAGGTCCTGGGGATCGAACCCAGGTCCCTCCATATGGCAGACGGACGCCCAACCATTTGAGCCACATCCGCCCCCTCAACTACACATTTTTAAATAATCAGTGGGTCAAAGAAGAAACTGCAAGAGATTTGGAAAATATCTCAAAATGAATGAAAGTATATATCAAAAATTATGGGATGGAGAGACTGAAGAAAGATGGTGTCAGTTTAGGAGGCACTCACTAACTCACTCTCGGGGGACGACTGATTGGGGACAGGATCCTGCCTGAGGGGTCTGTGCTGGGGGTGCACAGAGTGAGAAACTTGGGGACATCAATCTGGAGGGAGCTGGATGGCGAGGTGGATTGCTCAGGAAAGATTTGTGAGTTTTTCCCCTGCCTGTGGTAATTGACACAGATGGCTGAGCCCCACCCTCAGGGAGAAGGCTGGTTTTAGCTGCGACTCCCGCTGGAAACCTGGTGAGAGGGAGCGTTCTCCGAGAGTGGGAGGGTTCTGGCAGAGGGTCGAGAGGGGTTTCATTTCTGTGGATTTGGATGCCTGGAACCCCATGCAGCTTGGGGGAACAAAATAGCTGTCCTGAAGTGGCACCAGGCTGAGGGGAGTGGCGAATCTGCTGAGGAAGGTTGATTTACCTAGCTGCCCAGGGATACGCCCCAACTCTGGCCGGCAACCCAGTGAGAGGAAGCATTCTCCAAGAGTGGGAGGGTTCTGACAGAAGGTGGAGAGGGGTTTCCTTCACGTGGATTTGGCTGCCTGGACCCCCTCATAACTTTGGGGAGCAAATAAGCCAGCTTGAAGCAGCGCCAGGCTGAGGGGAGAGGCAAATCTGCTGAAGAAGGCTGATCTACCTAACAGCCCGGTGATACTGAGGCTCGGCAACAGAGGGGGCGGAGTCAGCCAATTTTATCATTCTGCACTGACAAGCATCAGAGCTTCAGCTCCCCTGGGGAGGCCAGGAAGTGGGAAGTGCTTGATTACTTTCCACATTCTTAATTAGGGTGCCCTCAGTGAAGGGGGTGGTCTAGAAGAGGCCTTCTTCTGGGTCCCTTATTTTGCAAAAAAAAAAGACAGTCACTATAAAAAATAAAAACAGAAAAATTTTTTTGAAACTTAGTTTAATTGCTAAAATCTGCCTCAAAACCTACAGATAGAACCTTGCAGGGCAATTGATTGATGAACACAAGCAGGCTGAGAGATTCCACAAGGGCCCCCAAAGGAACACTATTCTTCCTTAGCTTTGTTTGAATGTTTGCTTGTGTGGTTGTTTTTCTTTGTTTGTTGTCTCTTGCTTTTCTTTCCTCTTTCCTCCACCCCCCCTTTTTTTTTTTTTTTCATTAGGTGCTGCTAGCTTGTCTCTTCTTTGCTGTGCTTCTTCTTCCATGATTTCCCAGTCTTTGTCTATACTGATTTTGTCTCCCAAAGCCATCTCTTTCCTTCCTTCATTGTTCTGCCTTCTGCTTTCTGTTGGGGTTCTTACATACCGCCTTTTTTCATCAGCCCACAACTTAAGGGTGTCAATTTCTATTCTATCTATTCTGTTTCCTTCCTTTTAAAATTATTAACTTTTTTCTTTCAGACCTTTCTTTACTCTTTCTCCCTCTTCTCACATTCTGGCCTTCAAAGTCATTATATATTTTCCTCTATTTAGTTTCCCAGTCCACTGTAGGTACTCCACTTTGTTTCCTATTACTATACATTGCCTACATGAGTTAAATATTTGTTTTACTAAGTCGTATATGGCCCCTCTTCTAACTCTTATATTACCCATCTTCCTTTCTCACATATTTCAATTCTTCTGGCCCTAATCTTTTGCCTTCAAGGGAACATAGAAAGAAGCAAGGAAATAAAATGAGAGGAAAAAAGTATCAAAGAGAAAACAAATACATACACAGAACCACCAGCTAAATAAAACTCTAGAGCAGAGAGAGAAGCTAATCAACTGAATAAACCCATCAAGTTAAAATGATGACTAGAGGGCAACAAAAAATTACACACTACACTGAGAAACAGGAAGACACAGACCAGTCCAATGAACAAACTAAAAACCAGGAAGAGATGCAGAACATCGAACAACTAATCAAAGCTGTCCAAACATCTATCATGGACCAACTTAATGAAGTGACAGAAGAGATTAAGGATATTAAGAAGACACTGGGAGAATATACTGAAGAAATTGAAAACAAACATAAAAAGATAATGGATATGACGGTGATCGATGGCATAATCCAAAAAATCAAAAAAGATGCTGGAATCACATAACACATAATCACACAGAACCATCACATATAAGATTAAGTGCTGATTTCTCAGCTAAAACCATGTAGGCAAAAAGACAGAGGTATGACATAGTCAAAGTAGTAAAAGAAAAAAAATTCCAGCAACAAATTCTCTATCCAGCAAAACTGGCATTCAAAAATGATTGAGAGTTCAAAATATTCACAGATAAACAGAAATTAAGAGAGTATGCCAATAAGAAACCTGCACTTCAAGAAATACTAAAGGAAGTTCTACAAGTTGAAAGGAAAAAAACAGGGGAGAGAGAATTGGAGGAGAGTGTAAGAACAACTAAAAAGACAAAAAGAGAAATAAAAACATGTGACATACATTAACCCCCCAAAAATATGGCTGAAGTGAGAAAGTCGTTGCAAGTAATAACACTGAATGTTAATGGATTAAATTCACCAGTCAAGAGGCACAGATATGCAAAATGGATAAGGAAATATGATTCATCTATATGCTGTGTATAAGAAACCCACCTTTAACACAGGGATTCAAGGAGGCTGAAAGCGAATGGCTGGAAAATAATTTTACAAGAAAACAATAGCCAAAAAAGGAGAGGAGTAGCAATCCTATTATCAGACAAAATAGACTTTAAATGCAAAACTATTGTAAGAGACAAAGACAGACCCTATATATTAGTAAAAGGGGTAATCTCTCAAGAAGAAAGAACAATCATAAACATTTATGCACCTAATTGGGGTGCCTCAAAATACATGAGGCAAACTCTGGAAAAACTATGTGGAGAAATAAATGCCTCTACAATTATAGTGGGGGACTTTAATACACCATTATCACCATTAGACAGAACATCTAGACAGTGAATCAATAAAGAAAAAAAACAAACTGAATAATAATTTAGAAGACCTGGATCTAATAGACATATACAGAACACTACACACAAATACAGCAGGATTTACATTCTTCCCAAGTGCATGTAGATCATTCTCCAAGATAAACCACATGCTAGGCCAAAGAACAACTTTCAATGAATTCAGAAAGACTGAGATTATACAAAGTAATTTCTCTGACCACAATGGAATGAAATTGGAAATCACTAAGGGCCAGAGAATCAGATTAGGCACAAAGATATGGAAGTTAAACAAAACACTCTTAGACAAACAGTGGGTCAAGGAGGAAATCTCAAAAGAAATCAGTAACGACCTTCAAACTAATGAAAATGACAACACAACATATCAAAACCTATGGGATGCAGCGAAAGCTGTCCTGAGAGGGAAGTTCATAGCCATAAATACATATATTAAAAAAAAAGAAAGAGCTAAAATTGAAGACCTAACTGCACACTTGGAGGAATTGGAAAAACAACAACAAACTAAACTTAAAGGAAGAAGAAAGAAGGAAATAACAAACATTAGAGCAGAACTAAATGAAATAGAGAATGAGAAAGCACTAGAAAAAAATAAACAAAACCAAAAGCTGGTTATTCGAGAAGTTCAATAAAATTGACAAACCCTTAACCAGATCAACAAAGAAAAAGAGAGGACAGATACAAATACACAAAATAAGGAATGACAAAGGGATATCACTACTGACCCCATGGAAATAAAGAGAATCATAAGAGGATACTTTGAAAAATTATATGCCAACAAGAATGATAATTTAGAGGAAATGGACAAATTTCTAGAAATTCACAAACATCCTACATTGATGAAAGAAAACTGATGAACTCAACAGTCCAATTACAAGTAAAGAGATAGACTCAGTCATCAAAAACCTCCCAACTAAGAAGAACCAAGGACCAGATGGCTTCACGGGTGAATCCTACCAAACATTCCAGAAAGAACTAACACCAATCCTCCTTAAACTCTTCCAAAAAAACAGAATTAGAAGGAATATTGCCTAATTCATTCATTTTATTTTTTTTTTAAGATTTTATTTATTTATTCATTTATCACCCCCCTGCTGCTTGTGCTCGCTGGGTCAGCTAACCACGCCATGCGGGCGGGCTTGCCTTCACCAGGAGGCCCCGGGAACCGAACCCGGGGCCTCCCATATGGTAAACGGGAGCCCTACTGATTGAGCCACAGCCGCTTCCCCCTAATTCATTCTTGATGCCAACATTATCCTAATACCAAAGCCAAATAAAGATACAAAATAAAGGAAAATTACAGACCAATTTCTCTAATGAACCTAGATGCTAAAATCCTCAACAAAATACTTGTTAATCTCATTCAACAGCATATCAAGAGAATTGTACACCATGACCAAGTGGGTTTCATCCCGGGAATGCAAGGATGGTTCAATATAAGAAAATCAATCAATGTAATACACCACATAAATAGATTGAAAGAAAAAAATCACATGATCATCTCTATAGATGCAGAAAAAGCATTCGACAAAACACAGCATCCTTTCCTGATAAAAACACTGCAAAAGATAAGAATAGAAAGAAACTTTCTGAATGCGATAAAGGATATATATGAAAAACCAAAGCTAACATCATCTTCAATGGTGAAATCCTAAAAGACTTCCCTACGAGATCGGGAACAAGACAAGGATGCCCACTATCACCACTCCTATTTAACACTGTCTTAGAAGTACTTGCTCGAGCACTGAGGCAAGAAAAAGATATAAAAGGCATCCAAATTGTAAAAGAAGCAGCAAAAATATCATTATTTGCAGGCGACATGATCCTATATGTGGAAAGCCCTGAGAAATCTACAACAAAGCTTCTAGAATTTATAAAGGAGTTCAGTAATGTTGCAGGCTATAAGATCAATGCTCAAAAATCAGTAGCATTTCTGTACACCAATAACGAGCAATCGGAGGAGGAAATAAAAAAAAATACCATTTACAATAGTAAATAAAAGAATCAAATACCTAGGAATAAATTTAACTAAAGATGTAAAGGACTTATATACAGAATACTACGCAACACTGTTAAAGGAAATCAAAGACTACTTAAATAAATGGAAAAATATTCCCTGTTCATGGATAGGAAGACTAAACATCATCAAGATGTCTATCCTACCCAAACTAATCTAAACTATAGATTTAATGCAATCCCAATAAAAATCAACACTATATTTTTTAAGGAACTGGAAAAACTAGCCACAAAATATATTTGGAAAGGTAAGAAGCCCTGAATTGTCAAAGACATATTGAAAAAGAAAAATGAAGTTGGAGGTATCACACTACCTGACTTTAAAATATACTACAGGGAAACGGATGTGGCTCAAGAGGTTCGGTGTCCGTCTACCATATGGAGAGATCGGGGTTCAATCCCTGGTACCTCCTGGTAAAAAAAAAAAAAAAAAATACATACATACATACATACATACATACATATATATATATACACACACACACTACAAAGCTACAGTGTTCAAAACTGTATGGTATTGGCACAAGGATAAACATACTGACCAATGGAACCTAACTGAGAGTTCTGATATAGATCCTCGCATATACAGTCATTTCATATTCGACAAGGCCACCAAGCACACTCAGTTGGGAGAAAATGCCCTTTTCAACAAGTGGTGCTTGGAGAACAGATAACCATATCCAAAAGAGGAACACCATCTCACACCATATACAAAAATCAACTCAAGATAGATCAAAGATCTAAAGAGCCAAAACCATAAACACCTTGGAAGATAATGTAGGGAAGCATCTACAGGGCCTTGTAATAGGAAATGGTTTCATGAACTTCACACCCAAAGCACGAGCAGCAAAAGAAAAAATAGATGAATGGGATCTCCTGAAAATTAAAAACTTCCGCACCTTAAAGGACGTTATCAAGAAAATAAAAAGGCAGCCTACCCAATGGGAGAAAATATTTGGCAACCATATATCTAAAAGGAGCCTAATATCCTGAATATACAAAGAAATCCTACACCTCAAAAACAAAAAGACAAACAGCCCATTAAAAAATGGGCAACTGACGTGAAAAGACTGTTTTCCAAGGAAGAAATACAAACGGCTAAAAAGCACATGAAAAACTACAACATTGCTAGCTATTAGGGAAATGCAAAAAAAAACTACAATGAGATACCATCTTACACCCATTAGAATGGTGGCTATCAAAAAAACAGCAGACTATAAGTGCTGGAGAGGATATGGAGGAATAGGAACCCTTATTCACTGCCAGTAGGATTGTGGAATGGTCCAGCCACTGTGGAGGACAGTTTGGCAGTTCCTCACAAAAATAATAATAGATCTTCTGTATGATCCAGCAATTCCACTACTGGATATATACCCAGAAGAACTGAAAGCAAAGACACGAACATATATATGCATACCAATGTTCATAGTGGCATTGTTCACTATTGCCAAAAGTTGGAATCAACCTCACTGCCCATCAACAGATGAATGGATAAACAAAATGTGGTCCATACATACAATGGCATATTACTCAGCTGTAAGAAGGAACAAAGTGCTAACACATGGAATAACATGGATGAATCTTGAAGACCTTATGTTGAGTGAAGCAAGCCAGGCATTGAAGGATGGACAGTACATGACCTCACTGATTTGAATTGAGGAAAGTGAGCAGTCTCCAAAAACCATTGTCTGAAAGATATGTTAACAAGAGAAAGAGAAGAGAAGGTTGTGAGCCATCACCCATATGGACATAATCTATGGCAAAGTGATAGAGTATAGTTGCATATTGAAGGATAGGACTGGTGGGTAGTGATATTACTGGGTTGGGTGGTGCAGGGTTGACAGGTGGGTAGATTAGGAAGGGCGGGTTAGAACACCCAGGATACTGGAGGGAGAGATGGGAGAGGGACCAGGTGAACACGGGATTTGTGGGTATGAGGTTGAAAATGCAGGAGTGGGAATGCTCTTATGGCAATAGGACAAGGTAGTGTCACTGGTTTAGGGTATTGGTTGGGAGGACATTCAGGATGGGGCGCATCTGGAGTAGGCTTCTGGGGAGTGTGTGTGTGTTCATCCTGTCATAATGTGTTTTGTCGGGGAGTGGAGACCCATACGGTGAGTGGGAAAGAGATGGACCCCCTTCTTCGGGAGGACTGATTCACCCAGAGACAGGTGGGAGTCTCTTATGAGCAAGGGTGGATCCTAATAGGGGAGGACAATCAGCATGCCAAGACCTCTTGTATGTAACTATGAATCTTGTCATCCAATGAGTCAAGACAGGGGGTGGCATGTGCCCCAGGGGGATGGGGAGGGAGGAACAGAATAGATCAAACAGGGGTATTTAGTGGTCAGGGGAAATGTTTTTAATTACCTTTCAGTGATGGACACCGGACATGGTAAATATCATCAAAAATTATTAAACTGTACCGTCTAAATTGTAAATTATATTGTAAACCATTGACAATGTTTAGTAGCTATGTTTCACTATCTGTATAACAGTTATAACAATGCTACCATCCACATATAAAAAGGTTTTAATATGGGGTGAGGAAAGGGGGAGAAGGTTGGGTATATGAGAGTCTCTAGTATTCTGTGTGTGACTTTGCTGCGACCTAAAATTTCTTTGAAAATTAAATGAAAATTTGGGAGACACTGGGGAGAGGGGGAAGGTGCCATGGTACAGAATGGACACCTGATGATGCAGTGATAAAAGGAAGAATGTTTAAAAAAAAATTTTTTTTTTTTTTTGTTTTTTCCCACTTTTTGAATATCCCAATCTTTTAATTTTATTTTATTTTTAGTGTTTTTTATTTAAGTATCCATGTATTTTACCTCTTACATTTAAAGTTATCTTTATTATTTCATTTTCCTATTAATTGTATTTGGTATTATATGGGCTTCATCTTTAAGAAAGGTTTGGATCACAGAAGGGTTACAACGGGGGCAGGAGAGGATCATTGACTGGGGGTGTCTGGGATGGGGGTTTCATGGGAGGAAGTTCACCTGAATATACATAAAAGATATATAAAATTGTTCAAATGATCAAGGGGTGGGGCACGGTCACAGTGGGTGGAGAATCACTCAATAAATGAGAGAATACTGAATTCCCAGCCTGGAGAGCTCTGCCACATTCTCCAAGGGAGCAGCAACAGTCCCCCAAGTGCAGGGCCCGTGTCTGGCAAAGGAGGATGGTCCACTGATGGGTTCTTACTGATGACTAGCGTTATGAGTCATTGCCCTCGTAATTGAAACGTAGCCTACTGTTATGGGGTGCCTAAGGGTTGCCATCTGAGAGCCTCCTTGTTGCTCAAATGTTCTCTCTCTCTAAGCCAAACTCAGCATATAAATGCATTACCTTCCCCCCAGCATGGGACATGACTCCCAGGGATGAGCCTCCCTGGCACCAAGGGATTAATACTAAGTGCCAACTGGCAATACGACTGGAAAAAGACCTTGAATAAAAGGGGGAAAAGGTAAAGACAAATGAGTTCATGTGGCTAAGAGACTTCAAAGAGAGTCGGGAGGTCATCTCAAGAGGTAATGGTTATGCACACCTCAGGAGGATCTCATAGAACACGAAAGTCGATGTCACCCCAAACAGTGGGGCTCCTGAGGGCTCAGGAGACACCAGGTTCTATATAAAGGGGATAGCTCCAGCGATTGATGCCTTATCAGTGGGCTGTACTTTGGAACTGTACTCCTGAGAGTGACAGAGTTGGACTCAAATAAGTTCTCCTTGCACAGGGTCCATTGGTCCCTTCTCTTCAAACCTATATGTGGTGCAGCAGTTTGTAGGTGTACTTCCAGAGACTGAAGCCTTTGGCCTGCCCATGTGCCAGCTGTGCCTGGAATCTCGGTGGAGCTACAACTCCTATTCTACAGCTCAATGGACTCACCCAAGTCATCTGGCGAGGAGAAGATGATGGACAACTGCCATCCCAGGGAATGGAGAGAATCTGCAGCTGCAGGCAGGATAATCCCATCCATCTTATCCATGGGATATAAGCCCCTCTCACTTGGAGGTGAAGTGGACATCACCGTCCCAGACTACTCAGGACTGGAGGAAGAGTTATGGACTAGAGTTGACTTACTGGTATTCTGTTGTAGACATATTGTGATTCAAGCAAAGGAAGAAATTACAACATTGATGTGGAGCCAGTGGCCACTGGACACTTTCAGAGCCGGGAGAGGGAAAAGCAGTTGTAATACAGAGGCTTTTTTGGGACTTGGGAATTATCCTGAATGACATTACAATGACAGATATAGGCCATTTTACATCAGCATATAACATGCAGAACTGTGTGGGAGAGAGTGTGGTCTACAATGTGAACTATGGTCCATGCTTAGTGGCAAAGCCCCAGGATGTGTATATCCATTGCAGGTGATGTGCCACACTAATGAAAGATATTGATGTGGGAGGTTGTGGGAGGTGTGGGAGGTGGGGAACATGGGAATCCCTGTAATTTTTCTGTAACATTAATGTAACCTAAGCATCTTTTCAAATATTTAAAAAAAAATAAAAAGACAATAAAGAATTAAGCTGAAGAAAAAAAAAAAAAGATATATATAATATATATTTCACAACATCTGCCATATATTATATGATCAAAATGCAAGCCATTATAAATATTATTATTATTATTATATATTAAAAGAAAGTGGTTGAAATCATGGCATTTATTTACTTCTTTTTTGAGGGTAGATATATCTTTATTTTGAAAGATGTCTGTTTCATTGAACTCAGGAAGGATTCAATTGTTCGCATTCTGATGATTCATAATTCTGTAAGAAAGTCATCTGCCTATTGCAGCAATTTAAAAGACAAGTCTAAAGATGATAACTGTTGCATAATTTCACTTTTAATTGGCACTGCTGAGGTAAATTGTCTTGATATGTTTATTTTAAAACTTTTAACAAGGCTGAAGTCCATGCACAGACTTTTAATTTTTCTCTTATAAAAAATCTTATTATTTATGTTAACTTCAAAGTATTCTAGTGAATAATAATGTCCTTTAATTTAATATATAGCCAGCGTTAAATAGCTGTATTAGTCACCCACAGGGGTGCTGATGCAAAGTACCAGAAATCTGTTTGCTTTTATAAAGGGTATTTATTTGGGGTAAAAGCTTACAGTCACAAGGCCCTAAAGAGTCCAACTCAAGGTTTCTTCCTTACCAAACTCTGTTGCCACATGTTGAAGCAAGATGATGGGTGACAACTGTGAAGGTTCAGCCTTCTTCTTTCCTCTTAAGGCTCTGTGGGTTCATCTTCTTCCGATCTCAGCTGTAGGCTGACATTGGGCTCGTCTCTCTTCGGACTTGCTTTTTTCTGGACTTAGCCGCTTTGGTCTCTTCAAAAGGTCAGCTATAAACTCTTAGGAGACTGCCTCATCTCCCTTCCCAGGGCCTCTGCTGTGTCTATGGAGCTGTCTCTCTTCCTCTGTGTGTCTTCTCTGTGTATCTACTTCTGTGTGTCTCCTTGATTGAGTGTCTGTTTATATAGCTTACATAGGGGGCGGGGACTCAAACTGAGTCACCCTAATGCTCAAATCAAAGCTCTAATCTTAACATAATTAAATCAAAGCATCTCGGCTGAATCTAATACAATCAAAGGGTATCACACCTAGAGGAACAGACCAGTTTACAAATGTAATCAAATATCTTTTTTGGAACTCATAAGTAATAGCAAACTGCTACAGTACCCTACTATAGAAATATAATAAATATATTTGAATGAATAAGATATATATAATGAATATATAAATCATATTTATCTATGTAAATAAAGAAAATAATATAATATATAATTACAATACAATTTATTATATCTATCTACATGTATATATAGTTTTTACATGTTTATCCTTTACATTCTAGAGTTTCCTGCTTAAATTTCAAACCTTGCTTTTATTAACTCTAGATGCTTAAAGATTATACCCACATTTAGACCAACTGCTAATTTTAAATTAAATAAGAATTTTATAATTGAAGTTTTGTGTCATTAAAACATACAACAATATGATTCACTTTTTGAAAAGTGAAAAGTTAAAATTAAAAGCTTGTTGTTAACCGTTAAAAAAAAAAATTATGGGATGCAGCAAAGCCAGTGCTAACAGGGAAATTTATAGCCCTAATGCCTACATTAAAAAAGAAGAAAGAGATAAAACCAAATCCCACACTTGCAAAAACTAGAAAAAGAACAGCAACCTAATCCCAAACCAAGCAGAAGGAAAGAAACAACAAGGATTAGAATAGAAATAAATGAATTTGAGAAGCAAAAAACAATATAGAGAATCAAAAAGAATCAAAAGTTGGTTCTCTGAGAAGATCAATAAAATTGACAAACTCTTGAGGAGTGAGTGTGGTTCAAGTGGTTGAGCATCCGCCTCCCACATGGGAGGTCCGGGGTTCGGCTCCTGGTGCCTCCTGAGAAAACAAAAACCAAAACAATAAGTAAAACAAGTGAAAAAGCCAACTCAGGGAAGCCTATGTGGCTCAGTGGTTGAGTGGTAGCTTCTCACATATGAGATCCCAGGTTCAATGCCCAGTTCCTGGTTCCTCAAACAAACAAACAAAAATGGATGATGCAAATAAATAAAATAAGAAACAAGAGGGTTGCCCATTACTAACCCCTCAGAAATAAAAAGGATCATAAGGATACTATGAATGACTGTAATGCCAACAAAGTAGAAAAATTTGATGAAATGGATAAATTCTTAACAACACACAATCTAGACTTATCTTAGAAGAAATAAAAGATCTCAAGATATAAACTACAAGTAAAGAGATTGAATCTGTCATCAAAACCTCCCCAAAAAGAAAAGCCAAGGACCAGATGGCTTCAGGGGTGAATTCTATCAATCATTGCAAGAATTAATACCAATCCTGCTCAAACTCTTGCAAAAAATTGAAGAGAAAGGAATACTACCTAACTCATTCTATGAAGCCAACATCACACTAAAACCATTGCCAGATAAATATACTGTAAAGAAATTACAGACCAACTTCTCTAACAAATATAGATGCAAAAATGCTCAACAAAATACTTGCAAATCAAATCCAACAACACGTTAAAAGAATTATACACCATGATCAACTAGGTTTTATCCTAGGTATGCAAGGGTAGTTCAACACAAGAACATCTATTAATGAAATACAACTCCTTAACAAATCAAAGGGAAAAAACCTCTATGATCATTTAGAATTACAAAGAAAAGGCATTTGAAAAAATCGAGCATCCCTTCTTGATAAATACATTTCAAAAGACAGGAATAGAAGGAAAGTAACTCAACATGATAAAGGGTGTATATGAAAAACCCACAGCTGACATCGTATACAGTGGTCAAAGACTGAAAGCTTTCCCTCTAAGTTCAGGAATAAGACAAGGATACTCACTGTCATCACTGTTGTTGTGCTATAAGTTCTACCTAGAGTAATCAGGCAAGAAAAAGAAAAGGCATCCAAATAGGAAAGGAAGAAATAAAATTTTCCCTAATTGCAAATTACATGATCCTATATATAGAAAGTCCTGAAAAATCTACAACAAAGCTATAGAACAAATATACAAGTTCACCAAAATGGCAGGATACAAGATCAACATGCAAAAATCAGTAGTTCCTATACACTAGTAACGAGCAATGTCAGGAAGAAATCAAGAAAAAACTTCCAAGTTACAGTATCAACTAAAAGATCAAATATCAGAAATAAACTTAACCAATGATGTACAGGACTTGTATGGAAAACTACAAAACATTGCTAAAAGAAATCAAAGAAAACCCAAATGAATGGAAGGATCTTCCGTGTTCATGGATTTGAAGACAACACATCATTAAGATGTTGATTTTCCCCAAAATCATTTAGAGATTGACTCCAATTCCAATCAAAATTCAAATAGGGGAATATGTAGCTTGAGTAGTTGAGCGCCTTCTTCCCATGTACAAGGACCTGGGTTCGATCTCTGCTACCTCCTAAAAACAAATGAAAATGCCAACTCTCATTGGGGAGTGAATGTGTATCAGTGGATGAGTGACTGCTTCCCCATGTGCAAGGTCCTGGGTTCAATCCCTGGTACCTCCTAAAAAAAAATGAAAAAGAAAAAATAATTCAAACAGCCTACTTTGCAGAAATTGAAAAGCCAACTGCTAAATTTCTTTGTAGGAGTAAGGAGCATTGTATGGCCAGAAACTTCTTCAAAAAGAAGAACAAAGTTGGAGGAATCACATTTCCTGATTTTCAAAGCATATTACAAAGCTACAGTGGTCAAAAGAACATGGTACTGGCAGAAAGATAGAGATATTGATCACGGAATTGAATTGAGATTTCAGAAATAGACCATCCCATCTATGGTCAATTTATATTTGACAAGGCTGCTAAAAGAATGAAAGAGGACCCCTATATCTCACACCTTATACAAAAATTAACTCAAAGTGGATCAAAGACCTAAAGAGAAGAACCAGGACAATAAAACTACATGAAAATGTAGATGTTGTGGTAGGTAATGGTTTCTTAGACTTTACACCCAAAGAACAAGCAATGAAAGAAAGAAAAAAAAAAAAGATAAACGGGACCTCCTCAGAATTAAAAACTTTTGTGCTTCAAAGGACTTTGTCAAGAAACTGAAAGGGCAACTTATTCAATGGGAGAAAATATTTGGAAATCACATACCCAGTAAGAATTTAATATCCAGGATATATAAAGAAATCTTACAACTCAACAATAAAAAGACAAACAATCCAATTTAAAAATGGTCAAGAGACTTGAACAGACATTTTTATAAAAAGGAAAATACAAACAGGTAAATAGCACAGGAAAGGATGCTCAACATCACCAGCTACTAGGGAAATACAAAAAAAAAACCACCATGAGATGCCATTTCACACCTACTAGAATGGCCACTATTGAAAAAACAGAAAACTACAAGTGTTGGAGAGGATGTGGAGAAATAGGAACACTCATTCACTCCTGGTAGAACATAAAATGGTTCAGCCACTGTGGAAGACAGTTTGCCTATTCCTTAGGAAGTCAGGTATAGAATTGCCGTATGATCTGGCAATCCTGTTACTAGGTGTATACCCAGAATAACAGAAAGCAGGGACTTGAAGAGACAATTGCACACTCATGTTCACAGTGGCATTATTTACAATTGCCAAAATATGGAAGCAATGCAAGTGTCCATCAATGGATGAATGGATAAACAAAATGTAGATATTCATTCATACAATGGAATATTATTCATCTGTAAGACAAAATTATTCATGTGATATAACATGTGTAAACATTAAGGACATTACATTGAGTGAAATAAGCCAGACACAAAAGGACAAATATTGTACTATCTCACTGATATGAACTAATTAGAATAAGCAAAATCATTGTTAGAATATAGAATATAGGTTACCAGGGGATAGAATGGAGGTAGAGAATGGGGAGCTGATGCTTAATTTGTGCAGAATTTCTCATTAAGTTGTTTGTAAATGTTTGTAAATAACAGTGATGGTAGCACATTATTTGGAGTGTAATTAACAGTGCTGAATAATATTTGTAAGTTTGGTGGAAAAGGGAAGTTTTGGGTCATGCACGTTACTAGAATGAAAGTTAGATGACAAAACATGGGACTGTATAACACAGGGAATCCTGTTGTGAACAATGGACTGTGGTTAATAATACAAATATAAGAATGTTCTTTCATGAATTATAACAAATGTATGACACTATAACAAGTATTAACAGTGGGGTGGTGGTATATGGGTGAAAATACACCTAATTTAAACTATGGACTATGGTTGACAGTAATATTTTAATATTCTTTCATCACTTGTATAAAGGTACCACACTAAGGCAAACTGTTAACAATAGATAGGGGATATGGGAACATTGTATTTTTTTGCATGACCTTTCTGTAAACCTACAACTTCTCTAATTAAAAAAAAAAAAGAGGTATGGAGTGGATTCATTTAAGTGGAGGTAACCAGCTTCTCAAGGGTAGTGGCTTGAACAGAAATAGTTTAAACCATATCGAAGTACATGCTAAAAAAATGGAAAAATTTAAAATTTAAGTATCTAACAGAGAATAAAAATAAGTTTATTATCTTCTCAATAAGAACTGAAATTTATATTAGCATGGAATTCAAGTTCATCTTATAAATTCCTTGTTTTAAGCGGAATATTTTCACCTGAATATGGTTGCAAATATTACTAGAAAAATGTTTGAGAAATGCACACCTATGCTAATATACAGGAAATCAGGTTTTTTTTTTAAATTAAAAATACATGCAGTATTGGTGTTTATGACTATTTACATATTTCAATGTAGGAATTTTCCATAGAGCATCACATATTCTAAGGAAATGGATCTCAAATACTTCTGTGCACTGAAATTACCTTGGAGCTTAAAAATTTTCTAGTGCCTGGTCTCAAAATGAGTTTCAGATTTAATTGTTATTGGGTGTAGCTTGGGTATTCACAGTTTGAAAAGTCCTCAGATGATTTCAATAGCCATCAAATTTTGAGGACCACTTCTCCAAGGAGATTAGAATCCAAACAGATTCCTGGTAGTTGTACATATACAAAAATTGGCTCTTAATGGGTCAAGGACCTAAACACACAAAATGAACTATTAAAAACTCCTGGAATAAAACGTAGGGGGAAAACTTTATAACCTTGGATTTGGTAGTGATTTCTTAGATATGAGAGCAAAACCACAAGCAACAAAACAAAAAAATAGATAAAATTGACACTGTCAAAATTTTAAATTTTGTATATCAAGGAACCAGTATCAAGAAGGTGAAAAGAAAACTAAGAGAATGGAAGGAAATAATCACAAATCATATATCTGATAAGGGTTTACTATTCAGATTATATAAATTATTTCTGTAACTCAACAAGAAAAAGACAAATAACCCAATTTAAAAATGGTCAAATGAGTTGAATAGACATTTCTCCAATGAAGATAATAAATGTGCCAAATAAGCAAATGAAAAGATGCTCCTTATCACTGCTCATAAGGGAAATGCAAATCAAACAACAAGCTACCACATCCCATGCACTATAAAGCTATACTTTTTTTTTTTTAAAGCAGAAAATAATAAATGTAGGCAAGAATGCAGAAAAATAGGAACATTTATACATTGTTGGTAGCACTGTGCAACCTCTGTGGAAATCAGGATGACAGTTCCTTGGAATATTGAAAATAGAATTGCCATATGACCTGGCAATACCACCTTCTTGGCATATACCTAAAAGAACTGAAAGCAAAAACTCAAGCAGGTATTTGTATACCAACATGATTTACAATAGCAGCACTATTCACAACAGCCAAAAGGTAGAAGCAAACCAAGTGTCCATCAACAGATGGAAGAATCATCAAAATGCAGTATATACACGTGTGGTAGATTGAGGCTTTTATGGATCCCCGAAAAATCATGTCTTTAGGGCTAGTCCATTCCTTTGAGTGTGAATTTATTGTGGGAGGGACCCTTTGATTAGGTTACTTCAATTAAGGAATGGCCAGCATGGGTCTTAATCCTCTTACTGCAGTCCTTTAAAAATGGGATGAATATACAAAGAGAAAGCCACAGAAGCTGAGAGAGAATGACACAGAATCAAGAAGCTGAAAGCAACAAAACCCAGGAGAGGAGGTTGAGACCAGTAGACAGATGCCACCATGTGACAGAAGAGTTCATGATTGCCAGCAGTCAGTCTTTGGGGGAGAAAATATCGCTTGATACCTTGATTTGGACATTCTGATGACCTGAAAACTAAGTTTGTGAGTCAATAAATGCCACTGTAAAATCCAACCTATTTCTGGTATATTGCCTCAGCAGCTTAGCAAACTAAAACAAATTTTGGTTACAGGAAAGGGGGGTGCTGCAATTATAACTGTCAAAAATGTGGATAAGGTTTCATAAATGGGTAATGCATAGATTCTGGAAGATCTGTGAGGTGATTGATAGAAAAGGCCTAGTTTGAAGAGACTGTTGGTAGAAATATGGATGGTAAAGGTATTTCTGCTTAGGCCTTAGAAATGATGAATGTGTCACTGCAAACTGGAAGAAAGGCAACCCTTGTTTTAAAGTGGCAGAGAACTTGGCACAATTGTAGTTCTGATGTGAAATGGAAGGCAGAACTTGAAAATGATGAGCTTGGCTATTTAGCTGAGATTTACAAACTAAATGTGGAAAGTGGCCTGGTTTCCTCCTTGCACATTATAGTAAAATGGAAGAGGCAAGAGATAAGCTGAGAACTGTACTCTTGGGTAAAAGAAACCAGAAATTGAAGGTTTGGAAAATTCTGAGCTTCCAGAAAAAAAGTCCCCAGAGAATAGTGCTCTGTGTGAGGATTTAACTGAACATGGAACCAGTCGGCCCTTTCCTTCCAAGTCAGGACAGGAAATGCAGTTATCCAGAAAGGATCTGTGGAAGGTTTTACAGTCTGACAGTTGAGAATCCTGTGTGCTAAATGATGAACTTACAAGTTTTTTAATGATATGTTTGAATAGAACCACTGCCAACCTGGACTAAAGGAATAGAAAAGGGAAGATTGACGGAAAAATGACCATGGAAACTGATGTTTGGACCAAGGACATCTTCTCTGGCCAAGAGAGCTAGCCCATACACATGGGGAAAGGGTGAGTATGCCCCAACAGGTGAAAAAAGTGGGCCTTTCACCCTATTGTTCAGGAACAGTGCTGCCACCCCAGTCTTCGGAGAGGTGGAGCACATTCTCCGGGGACTGGGGAGAGTCTAGCCACCAACCCACTGTTTGAGGGTCTTGAGCCTGTGTCCCAGGGACTGCAGAGAGTCTGGCCACCAACCCAGTGCCTTCAGACATTGTAGCCTAGAGATCGGCTACCACCCCAATGCTGCTTGATGAGGGTGGAGCTGAGAGCAGGGCTGCTTAGGCAAGCAACTTGCAAAGCATAGGGCTGCTGCTCCATAAGGCACAGAGGAGAATTCCATATTTGACTCTCAAACCTTGAAATCTAATGGAATATGCCCTGCAGTTTTCAGAACTGTTTGGGACCCATGACTTCTGTTTTCCTTCCAATTTCTCCCTATGGGAATGGGAATATTTATTCTATGACTGTTCCTCCTGTGTATATTGGAAATACATAACTTGTCCTAAGTTTAACAGGTCCACAGCCAGAGGGGAATTGTGACCCAGAACAGACCTATAAATTATTTTGATGAGACTTTGTACTAAATACTGTTACTGAAATGATTTGGAATTTTGAAGTATTGTGAAGGAATGAAAATATCTGCATATGGAAAGAACAGGTCTGTTTGGGGTCCAGAGGGTAGTTTGAGGCTTGTATGGACACCAGAAAAATCATGTCCTATGGGCTAGCCCATTTCTGGAGCGTGAACCTATTGTAGGTGGGACTTTTTTATTAGGTTACTTCAATTACAGAATGGCCAGTGTAGGACTTAACCCTCTTACTGGAGTCCTTTAAAAATGGGATGAATAGACAGAGAGAAACTCACAGAAGCTGCGAAAGAAAGTCACAGAATGAAGAAGCTGAAAGCAACAAAACCCGGGAGAGGAGGTTGAGACCAGCAGATGCCACCATGTGACAGAGGAGTTCACGATCACCAGCAGCTGGTCTTCAGGGAGAAAGCATTGCCTGATACCTTAATTTGGACATTTTCATGGCCTCAGAACTGTAAGCTTGTGAGTTAATAAATCCCCATTTTAAAAGCAAAACCATTTCTGGTATATTGCCTTCAGGAGCTTAGCAAACTAAAATAAAATAAAATACCATTCAATCGTAAAACTGAATGAAATTCTGATGCATACTGCAACATGGATAAACCTTGAAGACACCAGGTTCAATGAAATAAACCAGAAGCAGAAAGATAAATATTGTTTGATTTCGTGTATATGAAATACTTAGAAGAACAAAACTTCATAGAGACAGATGGTAATTTCAGATTACCAAGGACAGGGGTGGGTGGGAAGAAGGAATTACAGTTTAGTGGTAAGTAGTTTCTATTTGAGGAGATGAAATATGAGGAGTAAAGTCAGTGATGGTGCAGAACATTGTGAATATAATTAATACTCACAACGTTAATGCAATGTTACTTAATTAGGGATAGACTGATGGACATGGAGATGCTCCACATAGATCCCCCTTAAAAGAAGAATTTCTTGCCCATATCCTCAGTGTGCTATCCTTTAGCTATTGGGATATGTGGGGATTGCCTCTGCAGAGATCCACATTCCATAAGGTCACACCCTCCCCAGGGTGGCTGTCATCCAATTATTAGAGGAAGGATTATATATGCCTGGTCATTCTGGTTCAGTGTAAGACACATATAATGGGCCATAGTTCCAAAGCTCTCTGTGTGGCTGGATAAAGCTATAAGGCTGCACTGAGCTTTTTCCCCTCTGCCCAGTATTGCTTTCTCTCCTCTCCTTTCCATAAGGTGGATCTCAAGAGGACTTCTGAATAAATATTTCCTCACAATAAACTCCAACTCAGAAACTACTTTCTGGGAACTTAACCTGTGATAGCAGTCAAAACTGTGAAGGAAAGGGGGCATCAAAATCAGGAACTAATCCAATTCTGCTGAGGTTGAAATAAGATGAAGAATGAAAAATCTCATGAGATTTTTCTATGGATGAAAATATTAGTATTATCACCAAGACATCCATGAATTAATGGGAATAATAACTAGATTAAATCATGAGATTTTTATATGGATGAGAATATTAGTATTATCACCAAGATGCCCATGAATTAATGGAAATGAAAAATAGATTAGAGAGGGTAAACATAGAGTGAGAAGAAGAGAAACACTGATGAATGGACTCTACTCACAATTTGTTTTGAAAAGAAGATGAGACCAGGCCGCTGGAAATAAAAGGTACAAAATATTTTAATTTTTCTCAAATTTTAGCATGGCAGAAACTAAAACATGCTTAAATTCTAAAAGGATGGATCAGATTGAAATGAAGCAATTTTACTACAATGTAAACTATAATCCATGCTTAGTGGCAATGCTCCAAAATGTGTTCATCAATTGCAATGAATGTACCACACTGGTGAAGGATGTTGTTAACGGGGGTTAAATGTGGGTGGTGTGGGGAGCAGGTATATGGGAATCCCCTATAGTTTTTATGTAACATTTATGTAATCTGAACATCTTTTTTTTCTAAAAATTAAAAATTAAAAAAATGGAGTTTTAGATGCCATATATAATTCATAAATAATTATGTAAAACTCATTATAGCACAGGAAGGAATAGGTCTCAAAAACAGAGATAAAGAACAGAACTGAAATTAAAGATATTGCCTCAAATGTTAAGGGAAAGATAGCATAAGCATGGAAGTGAATGCAGGAATACTTTCAAATTTAATGGTAAAACATAGTACCTTGTAAATTATCTATTTCAGTTTTGAAGCAGGTTTCAAAGGATCTACTGAGGTGAGAGGAAGGCAAGACCAATGAAGATTCAGAGGTCATGGTAAAGGTTTAAAAAAATATTTATCAAGTATAGGAGATGGAACTGACCTGCAAAACCTAATAAGAATGCCTGGAATTAATGAGAAATGCCCCAAATGGCCTGGTGTCAAAGCCCCAGATCCAGTGGAATACTTGCTATGTACCCTAGTAAAAGTGTTTCTTCCTGGGAACCAGGAATTTTAACTTGGAAGGGCCTATCTCTGTCCATCTATCCTTAACATGGATAGCTCTGGTATGGAAACTTTCAACATGCCACTCAGGAAGCCTCAACAATAGGTAGCTTTAGCAAGGAGCTGGCAGTCATCTAATTCTTAGATTTACAAAAAATAGTCATGTTTCCAAAAACCAAAGGGATTTTAAGACTGAGGGTGGGTCTGTGCTTTGCAATAATGAAAGCACTAGCCACAAGTAACTATTAAATTTACATTAAAGTTAATTAAAATGAAATCATGTATCTTGCCATAACTTAGAAAATTGTGCGGGAAATCCACGCTCAGTGGCAATGCTCAAAAATGTGTTCATCACTTGCAATGAATGTACCCCACTAACGAAAGATGTTGTTAATGTGGGAAAATGTGGAAGGTGTGGGAAGCAGGGCATATGGGAATCACCTGTATTTTTTATGTGACATTTGTATAATCTAAGTATCTTTAAAAAATTTTTTTAAATTAAATTAAAAAATAAAATAAAAAATGAAATAAAACTAAACATTTAGTTCCTCAGCAGCACTAGTCAAACTGCAAGTGCTCAATAGCCACTCGTGGCTTCTGTAATGGACTGTGCAGTTATAGAACACTATTGTCATTGAAGAAAGTACTATTAGGTACATTGTTTTTTCTGTTTCTAAGTAATTATTTTTTCTCTTAATTCTCTTCTATGCCCTTCCTCAACTGATGTTTACATTGTATTTCTTTTAACTTAAGATAGGCACATATATCATTTCGTTTACTTATTTATTTTAATTCATGTATTTTTCACAATATAAGGCAAAGACATTTCCTATGAATACTGCTTTAGCTTTGTGCCATTGGTATTTTTATGTAATGTACTCAAATATTGTTTCTCATACGTGTAGTTCTATTTTTATAAAGATTATTTACAAGAGGTTTCTCCACTTAAACATTACTTCCTTCTGAATAGGGAATGCTGATTACTCCTTTCAAGTCTTTGAGGACTTTTCCATTCTATTGTATGAATTATTTGTTTGCAGGATACATGAGCTCTTTAAAAATAAATTTTCCTTTCAGGATGTAGAGCTTTTATCTACAAATTTGTTGAGTAATTGTGTAATTCCACCTAACTTCAACATTGCTGAATTTCTTTGGATTTACTGGATGTTGAACATCAAGAAAGGCTGGGTATTTTTTTTTGTTGTTATTATTTTTATCCCCCCCCACCCTGAGATGGCTCCCTCATCTGTCTGCTCATTCTCTGCTCATCTTCTTTAGGAGGCACCAGGAACCAAACCTAGGACTTAACATGTGGGAGGTAGTCGCCCAATTGCTTGAGCCACATCCGCTCTTCAAGGTTGGGTTTTGATATACAATCCAATCTGAGATGGCAGGCTTACCATCTGGATTAGTCAGGGTTCTCTCAGGAAACAGAATCAACAGGAGATATCTGTCAATAATATGAGATTTTAAAAGAGTCTCTCACGCGACCGTGGGGATGCACAAGTCCAGGTTCCGCAGGCAGGCTGCAAACCAGGGGCTCTGATGAAAGTCCGATGAAAGGTCCTTGATGAATTTCTGGGAGAAGGTGGCTGTCAACGAGCTGGGAAACTCTCTCTGAATGTTGAAATCACTTCCCCTTTTAAGGCATTCAACTGATTTATGGATAAAAGCGTCACCCACTGATGATGCAATCTCCCTGATTGATGCAGATGTAATCAGCCATCCATGCAGTAAACTCACTGGTGATTGAAGTTCATAAATGCTCTTGCATTACAATGAGCCCAGTGCTTGCTGGAACAAACACCTGGACACAGTTACCTGGCCGAGTTGACACATTAGCCTAACCATCACACCATCTATATAGCATTAATTGGCAGATGTTCATATGAAAACCATTTTTTATTTTTCCATAGTTGGTCTTTACTTTTTTGTCTGAATATTGCTAGAAGTGGCAAGAAGGTAATATTTCTAACAGTCTACGTCCATAGCATCTGGACTAGTGCCTAGCCCATTCATTATTGGTACCAGAATTTGAGAGGACCCACTTAATAACATGTCTCTTGCCCAGTGCATTACAGAACCAAAAGGAAAGCAAGTGAATATGAGATATCAGATTTTTTATTGACAGGGATGTTGCAGAACATAGTTTTGGTGTGTGGAAAACAAAAAAGTCCCTAATATCAAACCACAGCACTAAGCAGATCTGTCCACGCAAACTAGGAAGGATTGGGGAATCATAAACCTGACTCTGCATGGCAGGGAATGCTTTTAAATATTAAAGTGGTATTGAGGAAGCAGAATACCTGCTTCCTAGTCACTCAAAGAGAAATATGGAAGGAGAGCCTAAGCAGAGCATGCATCCATCCTAGTGGCACCAAGGACTTAAGTCACTATTTCCACACTGGTGAGAACTTGTACAATTTTTCTTTCATAATATAGTTATGAATGAATGATTTTGAACAATAAAAACTTTATTTGGAGACGGATGTGGCTCAAGTGGTTGGGCTTCCATATACCATATGGGAGGATCCAGGTTCAATCCCCGGGGCCTCCTGGGAAAAGTTGAGCAGGCAAGCCGGGCCCATATGGACACGTGGCAAGCTGGGCCCATGCGGTGAACCATGCAGCAAGATGATGACGCAACAAAGAGAGACGCAGGGGAGAGTCAAAGCGAGATGCACCAGAAACCAGGAATTGAGGTGGCACAAGTGACAGCCTCTCTCCCACATGGGAGGTCCCTAGGATTGAATCCTGGAGGAGAAAAAGGAGAAGAGAAGGCAAGAAACACACAGAGGATCACTCAGCAAATGGACACAGCCAGCAAGTGGCGGAGGTGGGGTGGGGGGCGAGAAAGAGAAAAAAAAGCAAAACTTATTTGGCTCCAACTTTGACTGTATAAGTATGTTGTTTGTCAAACATTTAATCTCCATCTTCTGACATAGTTTCTAATGACTCCATATTGGAGCCCACTGTGAAATGAGATTGCACTGATTCCCTTCCCATAATTTGTGTCCTTGTCACAGTCTGATTTGACCATATAAATTAATTTTACTTCATCTATGAGTTAGCATGTACATACAAGAATTCTCTTAGTCTGTCTCTATCTGTGATATTTGAAGAAGAAATTACTTATTTATAATAAGGGTCATAAATGGCTTCTATGAAGGCTTTGTAGGCATTCTCCAATATCTAAACCTCTGGAATGAATTTATCCCATTATTTGGCTTCAGTTTTTTGTTTTGTTTTTTTTTAGGATTGGCTTTAGGGTTTTTTAATATACATTTTTATTTTTAAGACACTTACATTACATATATATTACATAAGAAATATAAGGGATTCCCATATGCCCCGTTCCCTATCCCTCCCACATTTTCCGACATTAACAACATCCTTCAGTAGTGTTGTATATTTGATGCAATTGATGAACACATTTTGAAGCACTGCCACTAAGCATGGATTATAGTTGACCTTGTAGTTTACACTCTGTCCCACACAATTTTGTAAGTTATTATAAAATATATAATGGCCTCTATCTGTCATTGTAATGTCATTCAGGACAATTCCCAAGTCCTGAAAACGTCCCCATATTATACCTGTTTTTCCCCCTCCTTCCCCTCAGAACCTCCAGTGGCCACTGCCTCCACATCAATGATCAAAGTTCTTCCATTGCTAGAATCACAATAAGTCTATATTAGAACACCAGTAAGTCTACTCTAGTCTATCGTTCATTCCCCAATCCTGAGGATTCTGGGATGGTGATACCCACTCCACCTCTGATTGAGAGGGGGCTTAGATCCCATGAGGCAGATGGATGGGACTTTTTTTTTTTTTTTTTAAAGATTTTATTTATTTATTCATTTATCCCCCCCTTGCTGCTTGTGCTCGCCGGGTCAGCCAACCACGCCGCGCGGGCGGGCCTGCCCTCACCAGGAGGCCCTGGGAACCGAACCCGGGGCCTCCCATATGGTAAACGGGAGCCCCACTGATTGAGCCACAGCCGCTTCCCAGGATGGGACTATCTTGATTGCAGTTGCAGACTCTCTGTTCCTCAGAATGGCTGTTGTCCATCATCATCTCCTTTTTAGTTGTCCTGTGTGAGTCCAATGAACTGGAGAGTAGGTGTTGCAATTCTGTTGAGGTTCAGGGCCCAGGTGGCACATGGACAGCCCAAAGATTTAAGTTTCTTGGACATATACCTATCAACTCTAGAACTAAGTATAGGTTCAAATAGAAGGGGCGGAAGAGCCATGTGTAGGGAAACCACAACTGAGTCCAACTCTGTCACTCGGAGGAGCATAAATTCCAAAGTAGGGCCCATTGGCAGGGCACCAAACTCCTGAGCTGTCTGCCCTGTCTATAGTGTCTGGATATATCCAGAACACTCAGGAGCCCACTATTTGAGGTAGTATTTACTTCAGCAGTCAATGAGATCCTGCTGAGATGTGCACAAGCATAACCTCTGGAATGACCTCCTGACTCACTTTGACATCTCTTAGTCATATAAACTCATTTTTCTTTACCTTATCCCCCTTTTGGTCAGGGTGTTTTTCCAGTTGCACTGGTAGTTGGTGCTTGGTAGTAATACCTCAGTGCCAGGGGCTCATCCCCAGGAGTTATGCCTCATGCTGGGAGGTAGGTAATGCATTTATATGCTGAGTTCGGCTGAGAGAGAGGACACATTTGAGCAACATGGAGGCCCTCAGGAAGTAACTCTTAGGCACCCCATAATACTAGTCTAAGTTTCAATTTCAAAAGTAAAGGTTTATAAATACAGCCATCAATATCAAGGACCCGTCAATGGACCATCCTCCTTCACTAGTCATGGTCCCCTGTACGGCTTCAGTTTTTTTTTTGTTTTTGTGTTTTGTTTTGGCCTGATGCTCAAGTGATACTTATTTGCGAATTATAGATGATGTGAGGAAAATTTTCATTTTTATGGTTTTTAATTGGTTTACCCACACACACTGTACTTCTCTAAACTCTAAATTTCTGTTGTAATACTACTTAGTATTTAAGCAATAAAATTATTTTTGTTATATGATTCACTTCGGTATCTCTACTAGTGACACCAATTTTATCAGTTACGGGTTTGTCTTCCATAGCTCTGTTTCTCTACTCATTTTAAAGTATTTCTTTTCCTTTTGCTCATTTTCAAGTGTGTTCTCCAAGTATATGCATGTCTTTTTAGCAGAGTCTGTTCTCCCCCCCCCCGGGGGGTGGTTAATATCCCAATGGGGGGGTTCTCTTAGATGGCTTTATTTTGCATTTCCATGAAATTTCAGAGATCTGCAAATTCAGTTTTTCCTTTTTCTCTTATCTTAAAATCTCTTATTATTTTAAATCTTTTGAAATTTTTGGTATTTTTCACGAATTTACTCTTACTACGTTATGAATCAATGGTAGAAATTAGTTTCATCTGAAGAGAACACTAACAATTGATTTAAAAAAAAAACACATTTTGTGGTCTTGTTGGGAAGGGGGATCATTGAAGTCAAGGGCCTGCTTATGGCAGAGGTGTGGTAGTAAAACAACTCCCTAAACAACAACAACAACAACAAAAAACCCAATGTGGATTCCTGGATGTACAGCATTTCCCAATTTCCACATATGCATATGCCCACAGCATGGCCAATTTTGAGTAATCAAGGGTTTAACAATTCTCTCACACATGTTCTAAATATCTAGTTACCAGCTCTTTCTAGCTGGCACATGGCAGCTCAAGCATACCTCTAGGTGAGTAATAGGAGAAATGTGTTAAAGGAAAGCAATAACTCTCCTATGCTGCCCATAGGCAGGAATGTGCTGGCATATCTCACCCAGGCCACCAGGCACCCTTTTAAGGAAGGTAATTGGGGTAGCTTCTCTCACATCTGATTCTCTGACTCCTTTAGTGGCCCTAAGATTAACTAGCCAGGAGGATCACAGAAAACCAACATGATATCTTTCTCTTGTGGTCCCTCCATATCCATCATGTTTTCCTCTGTTTGAGAAGGGAGGAATAACAGCACCTTCATTGCTGCTCAAGATGGATCTGAGATACTGAATGAAGCATAATAACACTTAGGACCTAAGAGAAGCCCCTGATCAGAAGGAGCTTCCTCCTATAGTTTTAGTATCATCCCTCTTTATTGTTAAGTGATACCCAGCATTGATTAATATAATCAAATGTGTTCTGGGAGCATGTTAAGGATTGATTCCCCAGGGTAGCTATTCTGGGATCAATTTCTGAAAAGAGTGAATCTCCTATGGTTGCAGTTAGAAACTGAGATGGATCTCTCAATCATGAGGATTAGAGGTCTCAAATTTTCCCACCTTGAAATTATTCTGATCATAATAAAAACATTGAGGGTAAGGTGAGTGGTAGTGCAAATCAGAATTTCATTATAAGTGTGAGTGGAACCTAGATCCATATACATTAGAAAAGGTTACCAGATGACCAGTATTAGGAAGAATGGTCCACATATTTCTATCCTCAAGTATGCAGCTAATAATGTTGGCAAAAGGAAGGGAAATTCCAGATGTCATAATCTTATCTCAAACAAAGAAAAGATGCAGAGTGTTATCATTAAGACATACCCAGAAAAGTTTCTCCTCAGGAGAAACTATATAAAAGGGCAAAGCCCACATCCTTGGAACTCTAGAGAATGATTAAGACTGGAGAAAGACTCTGAAAGTTGAATCAGAGAAAAAAAGCACCACCAAAAAAGAAGGTAAGAGATCTGTGCCTTGGACCTGCCAATCCAGATCCCTCCCCCTCACTCAGTCCCAAGTGGCTAAAGTGAACCAGCAGGAGTACTTTAGCCAGGGTACCTCCTGCCATGATGGCAGACCACAAAGCCACTCACAGCAGAGACATAGAATCCAATGCACATTTATACACAGGTACCTAAGGTCACAAAAAACCAGGACAGAGCCCTAGCAGTTGGTGAGCATATACAAAAGGGCCCTGAGGAGACAAAAGAAAACCTGCTGTGGAACTGTTAGCACCTAATGTGCATACTTAACCCTTTCTCTGATTGCTGATACACCTAAGTGAGAAAATGGACATTTTTAAACTCTGATGCCAATTAGCTCCCTGAGGCAGGATACCCTAACATGAGTAACCAAAGGTAGAAATGCCTCAGAGAAAAACTGGAACCTCTTATAAGGCTGGGTGGGATCCAGGTCTGAATGTTGTAATGACAAGATGGCACAGAGCTTAAAAGAGCAGTTGAGCAAATCATAAACACTGGTGAGGAAAATTTGCCCAAAATCAAACAGGTAGCCCAAGATCCCTAGAGAAGGAATAGAGGAAAAGAAATCTTCTCCAGGAGGTGAAACAGTTACACAAAAAGAGGCAAGCTGAAAAGTTGTACTATATGTGCAGGGCAAGAAGTTGATGCAGAAGACCTGAGAAAATGTGAACAGTTAAATACAGGCTGCTCTAAAGGTTCAGTATAAACTGAGGGAGCCACTTTGGGGACCCCTGCAGGCCAGGAAAGTGCCGCATGCATCAACCAGGAGAGACTGGGGACACAGAGATGGACAGGCCAATGGGAAAACCATGAGTTGATACGCTATGGCTGTGAACGCTGCCCATCCCCCAACCCCAGATGAACAGCCTTGGTAAAACATGTGGCTGAGCGGCCAACAGAGATGAGAAAGGAAAGATTCCTCCCAGGGAAGAAGGAAGGTGAGGCAGAGGACTCACTATGGTTTCTCTTTGGCAAATATAACTACCATAATTCATTAGCTCAGAAGAGTAGTAGAAATTGAAGGATTCATCTCTGTGGGTTTGCAGAGAAGCGCCATTTGCTGGCTAGCTGGGAAAGTGAAGAAAGACAGGGTAGTCTCTCCCAATTCTTTCTCAGGCATGGCAGACCTGGTAGGCCCCCATTAGCAGCTCCCTGCTCCAGCACTGACTACATTAAAAAGGCAATATTACAAGTTTTAGGAAAAAAACTAAACTAAAAGTAAAAGAAGAGATGTGAAATAAAACTACTAGTCAAGAGAGAGAAATTGATCAACAGAGCAAAATCAGATTATCAGGAGATAAGAAAAGGACTGAGAAGGAATACTGATGCTTAATGTATGTAGAAGTTTTAATCAACTTGACTGTAAAATTGTGAAAATAGATAGTTGATGGTAACACATGATAGTAAGCAGCAGCTAGTTTATAAATGGGATTGTGGCTGAAAAGGGTAGTTTAGGGATGTAAATGTCAACTGAAAGAAACCTAGAGAATAATCTAGGGACTGATTAACACAGTGAACCCAGAGGTGGATGAGAATTGTAGTTGATGGTACAGATACAAGAGTATCGTCCTGTGAGGTAGAGTGGAGATACATCACTATTGCAGGGTGGTGGGAATGTGGAGAAGCATGGGAAAAATACAACTGGGGTGACCTATGGACTGTGGTTAATAGAAATACTGTAATATTCTTGCATCAATGTCAAAGATGTACCGCATTGATAATGAGGGGTTATGGAAAAAGTGTGCCAAATGTACGCTATGGACCATGGTTGTTGTTAATAATCTGAAGATGATATCTCATAATCTGTAACAAATATTCCACCATGGTGTGGTGTGGTGGTGAAGGGGTATTGTAAGGGAATTCTACACATGTGAACGATTGTTTTGTAAGTTCAAAACCTCTGTAATAAAAATTTGTTTTAAAAAAATAGGGTGGGTTGGGGGGAAAATACACCAAATATAAGATATGGACTATAGTTAGTAGTAATATCTTGATGATGCTCTTGCATAGGTTGTAACAAATGTTTCACAACAATGCAATGTGTTGGTGATGGGGTGATGTATGGGATCCCTGTACGAGGTTAAGTATATTTATTTTGCAAGTTCACAACTTTTACTATATACTTATTGTTTAAGTATATTCATGTATGAATGATATACTTGAATAAAATAAAAAAAAATACTATAGAGGCATATAACAGCAGATTTAAAATATTAAAAGAATGATTAGTTGAATTCAAATATAGGGCATTTGAAATTGAAAAGATAGGAGAAGAGACAGAGAAAAAAATGCAAAAAATTGAACAGGGTCTCAGGGAAATGAATCATAAAATGAAACACACAAACATGCTCATTATAGGTGTCTGAGAAAGAGAAAAGAATGGAAAAGGGGTAGAAAGAATGTTTGAGGAAATACTGAAAGTTTTCCAATCCTTATGAAAGATATGAATATCAATATTCAAGAAGGACAATGCACACCAAACAGAACAAATCCTAATAAACCAACTCCAAGACACCTACTAGTCAGACTGTTAAAGGCCAAAGATAAAGAGAGGATTTTGAAAGCAGCAAGAGAAAAGCAAAATGTTACTTACAAAGGAGACTTAACATGGCTAAGTGCCAATCACTCTTCAGAAACCATGACAGCAAGAGAGCAGTGGTACTATTTTTTAAGGTACTGAAAGAGAAAAATAGCCAGCCAAGAATTCTTTATCCAGCAAAACTATCCTTCAGAAATGAAGGCAAGTTTAAAGTCTTTACAGAAAAACAAAAACTGAGGGAGTATGTTACCAACAGACAGACTCTACAAGAGACATTAGCAGTGTGTTAGAGCCTGATAGGGAAAGACAAAGGAGAGAGCCCCAGAAAAAGTGTAGAAATTAAGAACATAATAGAAATTGAAAGGGTTAAAAGACAGACAATAGAAAGACAAGGGATAAAATGGACTAAGTATCTCCTTTACAGTAGTAACACTGAATGTTAATGGATTAAACTGCCCAATTAAAAGACATGAAGACTGGATTAAAAAACATGAGCCATATATGTTATGTCTACAAGAGAATCACTTTAGGTGCAAACACACACTCAGGTGAAAGTGAAAGGTTAGAAAGATATATTCCATGCTAAGAGCAATAAAAAAAATAGCAGGTATAGTGATACTAATATTGGATAAAATAGATTTTAAATGCAAAACTGTTATAAGAGATGAAGTAGGTTACTATATATTAATGAGAGACTTTTATTAAAGTAACTATAATAAATATTTATACACCTAACACAGGTGCCCCAAAGCATATGAGACATACACTGGCAAAACTAAAGAGAGAAACAGACATCTCTACAATAATAGCTGGAGACTTCCAACACTCCTCTGTCAGCATTAGGTAGAACATTAGGACAAAGGATGAATAAGGAAACTGAGAGCTTGAAAAATATGATTAATGAACTAGATCTAACAGACATTTATAGAGCATTATACCCAAAACAGCAGGATATACATTCTTCTCAAGTGCTCATGGATCTTTCTCCAGGATAGACTATATGTTGAGACATAAGTCAGAGCTCAATAAATTTAAAGACACTGAAATTATACAAAACACTTTCTCTAATCATAATGGAATTAAGTTGGAAATTAATAACAGGCAGAAAAAGGGAAAATCCACAAATATATGGAGGTTAAACAATACACTCTTAAATAATCAGTGGGTCAAAAAAGAAATTAAGAGAAATCGGTAAATACCTGAAGACAAATGAAACAAGAACACAACATACCAAAAACTTATGGCATACATCAAAGGTATTACTAAGAAGGAAATTTAGAGCCCTAGGTGCTTATATTAGAAAAGAAGAGCTAAAAACAAAGACCTATCTGTACTCCTGGAAGGTTTAGGAAAAGAACAGCAACTCAATCCCAAAGCAAGCAGAAAAAAAAAGAAATAATAAAGATTAGAATAGAAATAAATGAAATGGAGAAAACAATAGAGAAAATCAACAGAACTAAAAGTTGGTTCTTTAAGAAGATGAACAAAATCTATAAACCCTTAGCTAGATTATATGGCAGTTCCTCAGGAAACTAAATGTAGAAACTGCCACATAATCTGGCAATCCTGCCACTAGGAATATATTTAGAAGGGAAAGCAAGGATGTGAGCATATATTTGCACACAGATGTTCAAAGCAGCATTATTCACAATTGCTAAAAGATGGAAACAACCTAAGTGTCCATCAACCAATGAATGGATAAAGAAGATGTGGTACATTTATACAATGGAATATTACTCAGCTGTTAGAAGAAATCAATTGTGGAATCATATGACAACATGGAGGAAACTTGAGGATATTATTTTGAGTGAAATAAGCCAAACACGAAAGGACAAATATTGTGTAGTCTCACTGATAGGAAATACAATGAGTATACTTATAGAGTTGGACTATGATGTATAGGTTGGTGAGAGATGGAACGTGGGATAAGAAGGTAGAGAAGATACTGGATGAATGTACAATGTTTAATAAATTCAAATGTAAATATTTGGTAATGATTGGACTAGATGATACACATTTTAATGGATGTAACAAATACTGTTGATTGATTGATGTGATTGTGGCTGAAACGAGTTGTCTAGAAAGATTAATGTTAGTTGGAGGGCAGCTGAAGGATAATATTCAGAATGTATAACAATGATTTTGGAAGTTGATGAGGATTGCAGTTTATAATTTAAATATAGGAATATTCTACTACAAAGTATTAAGAATGTGGTGACACATGAATAAAACATAACTAATACAATTTATGGACCACAATGAAAAACAACATTGCAATGTTTTTATAGCAAAAGTAAAGATGGTACTATATTAATTTTAAAGGTTAAATATATATATATGGGCTTTGGTTTGGTGAGATAAGAATACGATTAGGCATTTTTTAAATTATTCTTCATTTTTTTCCCATTCATCAGGAGAACTTGACTGTGTCACTTAGCTAATCGGTGTTCATCTGTGTATCTATCTGAACACTAAAGGAACAAGTGAGTTAGAAGTGGAATTAGATGAGATAAAAGTGTCTGAAAAAGAACTTTTTAGGAGTAATGTTTCCATAACTTATTGATTTGCCATTTTCTGTTCTTTTATTTTTGTGAATTTGAAATAAAGTGATAATAAAACTATACACACACACACACACACACATATACACAAGAGCCATATAACAGCAGATATGAGCAGGCAGAAGAGAATCAATGAACTAGAAGACAAAATAATCAAATCATCTAGTCAGAGAGACACAGATAGAAAATAATAGAAAAAAATAAGCAGTGTCCAAAGGACCTGTGTGACAGCATGAAGTATACCAACATATGCATCATGGGAGTACTAGAAGGAGAAAAGAAGGGAAAAGGGGCAGAAAAAATATCTAAGGAAATAAAGGTAGAAAATTTCCCAACTCTTACAAAAGACTTAAATATACATGTCCAAGAAATGTAACATACTTCAAATAGGATGAAATCTAATACACCTACTCCAAGACACACACTAACTAAATGTCAAATGCCAAAGATAAAAGAAAAATTCTGAAAGCAACAAGGGAAAAGCAATTTGCCACAAGGAAGGAAGGAATCCTCAATAAGACTAAGTACCAATTTCTCATTAGAAACCAGAGGCTAAAAGGCAGTGGAATGACATTTAAGGTACTGAAAAGAAAGAAAAACAAAAACAAAAAACTGTTAGCCAAAAATTCTTTATCTGGCAAAACTTTCCTTCAAAAATGAAACAGAGTTTAAGACATTCACAGACAAATAAGAACTGAGAGTTTGTCACCAAAAATTTAACCTACAAGGAATGCTAAAAAACCAATTTTCAGAAATAAAGGAGAGACTAAGACATTTCCAGATAAATGAAAAATGAGGGTGTTAGTCATGCCTAGACCAGCCCTACAAGAAATGCTAAAGAGAGTTCTGCAGATTGAAAGGAAAAGTCAATAGACAATTGTGGCAGTTGGAGATTATATCATGAATCCCCAAAAGAGAAAGATTATGTTTGTAAACTAATCTATTCCTCTAGGTGTGATACCCTTTGACTGCATTAAATTCAGCTGAGATGTCTTTGATCAGATTACCTGTTAAGATTAGGGTTTTTGATTTGACTACATCAGAGGGCGTGACTCATGTTGAGTTTCCACCCCCTTGCTGGGTCTGATATAAGTGGACACTCACTTAAGAAGACACAAAGAGGAGAGAACTTTGTCATTTTTTATCCTTCCATGTGACAGAAAGGAGAAGGCTCAAATAGCTAATACCCCAGGAGAGATAGACCATTTGCCTGATCGCTTACAGCTAACCTTGGGAAGAGAGCCGAGACTGATATAGTTAGCCCTGAAAGACAAGCCTTATGCCAGCCTGCAGCTGAGATTGGAAAGAAGCTGTGCCCATGGAGCCTCAAGAAGAAGAGGAAGCCCAGAGGGGAAGGCTGAAGCCTGGCAGAGATCACTCACCATCTTGCTTCAACATGTGGCAACTGACTTTGGTGAGTACTTTGGTACTTTCCATGGCCTTGGGACTGAAAGCTTTTACCCCAAATAAATACTCTTTATAGAAGCCAACAGATTTCTGGTACTTTGCATCAGCACCCTTTTAGCAGAATCAAATCAAAGCCACTTGAAGAAATAAAGATCTCCAGTGAGGGCAACAATTAGGTACATATAAATGTTACTACCGTATTTTTGGTTTGTATCTCCACTTTTGACTTTCTACAGCATCTAAAGAAAAATGCGCAAAATATAATGAGAAATCAGGGGTTTGGGACTCATGTGTAAGCATGTAATTTATGACAAGAATCACATAAAGGTGGGGGTATAGAGGGATATAGGAACATGGTTTGTGTATACTACTGAAATTAATTTAAGGTGGTATCAAAGCAAATGGGATTCTTACCGATTTAGGATGTTAAATTTAAGCCTCATGTTAACTACAAAGAAAATACCAGAGAATATGAGCTCATGCAGGCAGAAATTACAATACAGGTTTGCTGGTGAGGGGATGGGCGAGTTAATGCATAATGGGTATAGAGCAGGAATTCTTAACAAGGGGTCCATGCACTTAAATTGAAATTCAAAAAAACATTATTCTTGTGAGGATGTGTTGGTGCGGGTGTGATATATTTATTAAATAATACACAGTATAGTATGGACTTAGTAAGGGGTCTGTGGTTTTTCACATGACTGGCAAAGGGACACATAAAACAAAAAAGGTTAAGGGGGGTCGGATGTGGCTCAACTGGTTGGGCATCCGTCTCCCATATGGAGGGACCCGGGTTCGTTTCCCGGGACCTCCCGGTAAAAAAAAAAAAAAAAAAAAAAAAAAAAAGGTTAAGAACCCCTGGTATAGAGTTTCTGTGTGGGGAGATGGGAAAGTTTTAGTAATGGAATAAGGTGAGGGTACTGCAACAACATTGAGAATGTGATTAATCCTATTCAGTGTTATGCTTTGGGAATGGTTGAGATGGGAAAATTTATGTTGTATATATATTCTCACAATTTAAAGAAAGAGAAACTAATGAGACAATGACAATTAAATGCAATACAAGATCCTGGACGGGCTCTAACAGGGAAGAGAAAAGGTTCAAAGGGACACTACTAGAAACAGGAAAAAATTGGAATGTAGACTGTAAGCTTTATATCAAGGGTAAATTTCTTGAACTTGATAACTGCACTTTTAAGATGTTGCATAAGTGAATATCTTTGTTTCTAGGAAATGTGCATGGCATATTAAGTATTCAAGGAGCATGATGTATACAATCTATATTCAAGTGTTCAGAAAATGGATTCATAGAAAGACAGACATAAATGGAATGACATGGTTAAGTGTGGCAAAATGTTAAAATTGGTGGATCTGGGTGTTTGGGGGTGGGTGGCAGTATGCTGGAATTCTTTGTATGGGGTTTGTATTATTTTTGTAATAGTCTTGTAAGTTTGAAAGTATTTCAAAATAAATAGTTTTTTTTTTAAAAAATGCTAAAGAGAGATCTTCAGGTTAAAAGGACAGGATGGGATGGCTTGGGAGAGTATGAAGAAATGAAGATCTTCATTAAAGGTAACTTAAAAGGATAAAGACAGGGAAGCGGCTGTGGCTCAACTGGTTGGGCTCCCGTTTACCATATGGGAGGCCCCGGGTTCGATTCCCAGGGCCTCCTGGCGAAGGCAAGCCGGCCCATGCGGCGCGGTGAGCCAACGTAGGAAAATGACTCAACAAAGGGAGACAAGCAGACCCAGAAAAACACCAAAAGCAAAATGGACACAGCAAGCACAAGTGGCAAGGGGGGGATAAATAAGTAAATAAAAATAAAATCTTTAAAAAAAAAAAAAAGGATAAAGACAAAATTCAGTAGTACTGTAACAGTATATAACTTTTCTTCATTTCCTGTAAGAGTTAGAACATGAATGACTAAGAAATAATCCTATTTCCTTGTAAAGGACAAAAAAAGTATAAATCAGGTAATAAGTGACCAAAAACAACATAAAGAGGGGAACAGAGGGATATGGAAGTAGAGAATGGGTATGCTATTGAAGTTAAGTTGGTACCTTTTCAAATTAGTAGGTTACAAACATAGGTTGTATAATACAAATGCCACGGTAACCACAAAGAAAGTAATTTAAAAATATACAGAAATAAAAATGAGAAAGGAATCAATAGTTTACATTATAAATGATCGACAATACAGAAACAGGCAGCAATAAAGGAAAAGAGAGACTAAAAATATAAGACCTATAACAAAGTACAAAAGACTCATGGCAGAATGGATAAAAAAGCATGATTCAACTGTATGTCATTTACAATACAATCTTCTTAGACCAAAAGATACACATAGGTTGAAAGTGAAAGGATTGAAAAAAAGACATTCTATGAAAGTAACAAGCAAAAGAGAGCTGGTGTAGTGTATCATCAAACAAAACAGACTATAAGTCAACAACTATTACAAGAAATAAAGATACTATATAAAATATTAACATGAGCCAACCCACTAAGAAGATACAACAATTATAAACATTTATCTGCCTAACAACAGTGCCCCAAAATACATGAGGCAAACACTAGCAAAACTGAAGGAAAAAAGAGACACTTCTACAAAATGGGTGGAAACTTTAATATACCACTTTTATCAATGGATAGGACATCTAGACAGATCAATATGAAAACAGAGAACATGTGCAATATCATAATTGCACTAGACCTAAGAGTCATGTACAGAATACTGCAGCACTAGATCTAACAGTCATATACAAAACACAGCAGGATACATATTCATCTCACATACACAAAGGTCACGTTCCAGGATAGACCCCATGTTTGGACATAAAGCAAGTTTCAATAAATTTGAAAAAACTGAAATTAAACAAAGCATATTTTCTGACTAAAATGGAATGAAGTTAGAAATAAATAACATATGAAGAAGAGTCATGAACCAAAACCACTAGGCAAGAGAGAAAAATAGACATTTTTCCAAAGAGGAAATACAAACGGCCAAATAGCACATGAAAAAATGTTCACTATCACTAGCTATTAAAGAAATGCAGATCAAAACGACAATGAGATATCATTTCATACCTTAGATGGAGAACTAGAAAATATACAAAGATACGTAAGTTAAACAACACACTTTATCAATGGGTCAAAGAAGAAATAACAAAGATAATCAGGAAATATCTTCAGAAGAATGAAAATGAGAATGCAATGTATCAAAACATAAGGGCCAGAGGGCCAGAGCTCAGAGGAAAATGTATGCCCCTAAGTGCTTATATATTAAAAAAAAAAAAAAAAAAAAAGGTGTAGACTTCTAGGAAGATGGTATCAGAGTAGGTAGGCAGGGCTCAACTATCTCACAAAAACAATTGAGGAGGGGCAAAAAGCTGGCCGAAGGAGCCGCTTTGGGGATCTGTACTCAGGAGAGTGTTGTTTGTCTTCAAAGAGGGTAAAGGACAGAGAGACAAAAAAGCCAAAACAAAAACCATGAATTACTAACCCCTGGGGCCAGGACCAGCACCCATCTCCCACACTCAAGATGAAGAGCATGGATAATACTCAATGCTCACTAGAGCCAAATAAGAGGGGAACAGACATCTTCCCCGGGAAGAGGGAGGGTGTGGTAGGGGCAGAGAGTGGTTTCCCTTCAGTAAATCTGACCAGAAAGGCTCGCAGTGAATCTCTGCTCTGGTTTACCAGAATCATGAGCAAGTGGAGGTTGAAAGAGATACCTCTGTGCAAAGATTCGCCGATGAGCACCATCTGCGGGGTAGCTGGAAAATGCAAGGAGAAAAATCACATTTAAAAGTGTTTCATCCCAGATCCCTTGGAGCAGATCTGCATCCCATTAGTGAGTCCCCAGCCCCATTTTGATAACTCAAGCTGGGCAAATTTAAAGCCATAGAATAAGTTGAAAAATCGAAGAGTCATGAAACAAAACCACTATGCAAGAGAGAAAAAGAGACATTTTTCTAAAGAGGAAATTCAAATGGCCAAAAAGCATAGGAAAAGATGTTCATCACTATCTATTAGGGAAATGCAGATCAAAACTACAATGAGAGGGAAGAGGCTGTGGCTCAATCAGTGGGGCTCCCGTTTACCATATGGGAGGCCCCGGGTTCGGTTCCCGGGGCCTCCTGGTGAAGGCAAGCCCGCCTGCACGGCGTGGTTGGCTGACCCAGCGAGCACAAGCAGCAGGGGGGCGATAAATGAATAAATAAATAAAATCTTAAAAAAAAAAAAAAAAACTACAATGAGATATCATTTCACACCTTATAGAATGGCCATTATTTATAACAGAAAACTACAAGTGCTGGAGAGGGTGTGGAGAAACACTGTTGGTGGGAATGTAGAATGGTGCAGCCTCTGTGGAAGACAGTTTGGTGGTACCTCAAGGAGCTGAATATAGAACTGCCTTATGATCCAGCAACAACCATTACTAGGAATATATTCAGAAGAACTGAAAGCAAGGAGCAAAATGACATTTGCACACTGATGTTCACAATTATTCACAATTGCTAAAAACTGGAAACAACCCAAGCGTCCATCAACTGATGAATGGACAAACAAAATTTGGTATACATAAAATAGAATACCATTCAGCTGTAAGAAAAAATGAAATCAGGATGCATATGACCAAATGGATGAACCTTTGAGGACATTATGTTGAGTGAAATGAGCCAGACACAAAGGGTTGTATGGTGTCCCTAATATGAATTAAATACAATGAGTAAAACCACAGAGGTAAACTCAAGAGTACAGGTTACCAGAGGATAGAATGTAGGCTGAGAAGGGGAGCCGATGCTTAAAGTACATATAATTTTTAATAAAGCTTATTGTAAAAAGTGTGGAAATGAATGGAATTGATAGTAACACATTATAGTGAGTATAACTAACACCACTGATTTATAAATGTGACTGTGGCTGAAAGGGGTAGTCTGTGGATATAAACGTCAATCAAAAGGAAGCTAGAGAATAATATAGGGAATGTACAACATTGATTTCGGTGGTGGATAAAGATTGTGGTTAATAGTATAAATATGGGACCGGCGCTCGGGAGCTGCAGCTGCGGCAGCCGGGAGGGCAGCCGCCGGCTTCTGGCACCGCAGCCCGCCAGTCTGCACGCCGCCGCCCCGCGCGATGGCGGGGAAGCAGTTCGCTGGAGGCGGTGCGAAGGAAAATCCGGAGCTTGCAGGAGCAGGCGGACGCCGCGGAGGAGCGTGCCGGCAGCCTGCAGCACGAGCTAGACTACGAGAGGAAGCTGCGGGAGACCGCTGAAGCGGATGTAGCTTCTCTGAACAGACGCATTCAGCTGGTTGAGGAAGAGTTGGATCGTGCCCAGGAGCGGCTGGCAACAGCTCTGCAGAAGCTGGAGGAGGTCGAGAAGGCAGCAGATGAGAGTGAGAGAGGCATGAAAGTCATTGAGAGTCAAGCCCAAAAGGATGAGGAAAAAATGGAAATTCAGGAGATCCAACTGAAAGAGGCCAAGCACATTGCTGAAGATGCTGACCGCAAGTATGAAGAGGTGGCCCATAAGCTGGTCATCATTGAGAGTGACCTGGAACGTGCGGAGGAGCGGGCTGAGCTCTCAGAAAGCCAAGTTCGACAGCTGGAAGAACAGTTAAGAATAATGGATCAGACCTTGAAAACATTAATGGCTGCAGAGGATAAGTACTTGCAGAAGGAAGACAAATATGAGGAAGAGATCAAGGTCCTTTCTGACAAGCTGAAGGAGGCTGAGACCCGGGCTGAGTTTGCAGAGAGGTCAGTAACTAAATTGGAGAAAAGCATTGATGACTTAGAAGAGAAAGTGGCTCATGCCAAAGAAGAAAACCTTAGTATGCATCAGATGCTGGATCAGACTTTACTGGAGTTAAACAACATGTGAAAACATCCCTAGCTGTGACCACATTCTTTCATTTTGTTTTTGTTGTTTTTTTTGTTTTGTTTTGTTTTTAAACACTGCTTGCCATGAAACCCCTTAAATGCATTTCTTATTTACTTTTATCACTGTCACAGAAACATCTGCAAAATACCAACTAGGTCAGGGGGTGGGGAAAACACACAAAAAGGGCAAGCCCTTGCCAGGGCAATCATGATCTAAATGTGCCATTTCCCAGGTTGACGTTGCCACACTTTGTAGAGAGTTTAGCAGCACAGTATGCTTAGTCAGTCTAGGAGTCCTCACTGAAGCAGAAAGATTTCCACTCAAAGTGCCAACGATATATTCAACAGGAAGATTAATGTCGGAAAACACAATCAGGTGTGGATTGGTGCTACTTTAAACAAAAGGTCCCACTGTGATCTTTTGTTCAATATTGTACAATTCAGAATTCTGTCCAACACTAATTAATTTTGTCTTGAGTTTTACTGCGAGATGAGAATATGGAACCTATATGCCTGAATTCACTAAAGCCAAGGGTTTGTAAGCCATGCTGCGCTTTCCAGACTTGAGTTTCTTTCAGATTGGCACTCTTGCAGCTCATTACAGTCTGTAGGATAGCATTCAATTCTCCATGTTAAAGTGAAAAATTTAGGCACTACATACAATTGGTAAAGAAAAAAAAAAACATTTTTTTAAGAGTTATATCCATATGTAAACATTGTATGATGATATGGAATAAAATGCACATTGTAGGACATTTTCTAAAAAAAATAGTATAAATATAAGCATGTTCTTTTACAAAGTGTTAAGAATATGGTAATGTACAAAAAAATTACAACTAATTTAACTTATGGATGATAGTTAACAGTTAATATTATGATATTTTTACAGCAATGGCAAAGAAGATATATCAGTTCTAAGGTACAACAATAGAGGCCTGTAAGAGGGTACGGGATATTTCCTTTTGGAGTAAGGAAAACGTTCTAAAAATGACTGAGGTGATGACAGCACAACTCTGTGATGAGAATGAGAATCACTGAGTGTACACTTTGAATGGATTGTATAAAGCATGGAACTGTATAACAGTAAATCCTGTGGTGGAGATGGACTGTGGCTAACAGAACAAATAGAAGAACATTCTCACAGGAACTATAAAAAATATATAATACTAATACAGGGTGTTAACAATCAGATGGGTTGGAGGGAAAATACACCAAATGTTAAGATATGGGCTATAGTTAGTAGTAATATTTTGATGATGATCTTACATAGTTTGTAGCAAATGTTTCATAACAATGCAATGTGTTAGTGGTGGGGTGTTGTATGGGAGTCTTGTATGATGATATGCATATTTGCTTTGTAACTTCATAGCTTTTGTTATACACTTACTGTTTATATATGTTCATGTATGAATGATATACTTCAATAAAATTTTATTTAAAAAAAGAGCAGCACAATAAACACAATGACAGCAGAAGGAAGGGTCAACAAAAGGAAAAAACAGATAAATGGGACTTTATCAAAGTTAAAAACTTCATAATGAAAGTAAAGAGGGACACTCTACAGAATAGGAGAAAATATTTGGAAAGCACATATAAGGGTTTAATATCCAGAAGTTATAAATAAATCTACCACTAAACAACAAAAAGACAAACCACTCAATCAATAAATGAACCAAAGACTTAAATAGACATTTCTCCAAAGAAAATATGCAAATGGTCAAAAAGCACATGAAAAGATGCTCATCATTAGCCATTAGGGAATTGCAAATCAAAACCACAAGGAGATACCACTTCACACCCATTATAATGGATACTATTTTTTTAAAAGTAACAATGTTGGAGAAGTTATGGAGAAATAGGAACATATATTAACTGTTGGTAGGAATGTAAACTGGTGCAATCACTGTGGAAAACAATTTGGAAGTTCCTCAGAAAGTTAAGTATAACACTGATATATTATCCAGCCATCCCACTTCTTGGTATATACTCAAAAGAATTGAATGCAGAGAATCAAAAAGATATCTGCATGCCAATTTCAGTGACATTATTCACAATTGCCGGAAGAGAGAAGCAACCCAAGTGCCCATGAACAGATGAATGGATAAGCAAAATGTGGTATATACATATGATAGAATACTATGCAGCCATGAAAGGGAATGAAGTTCTGAGACATGTGACATGGGTGAACCTTGAGGACATCAAATAAGCCTGACACAAAAGGACAAATATGGTATGATCTCAATGATATGAAATAATTAGAATAAGCAAATTCTAAGAGTCATAAACTAGAATACAGGTTACCAGGGGCCAGGAAGGGGATAAGGAATGGGGAGTTAATGCTTAATTGGTACAGATTTTCTGATTGGAGTGATGGAAATGTTTAGGTGATGGATGATGGTAATAGCACATTATTAAAAACAATAAATTACACATCTGAATGTGGTTTAAAGGGAATATTTTAGGTTCTGAATGTTACTAAAATTAAGATGTTTTAGAAAAGACAAAAACACACTGATTATTGAAGTCAATATAATGCTTACCTTTGGGAAGGAGAGGGAAGGTAATAAATAGACTATGGTAGGAAGCTTCTTGTGTTTTGGTAATGTTTATTTTCAATCTGGAGTCTGCTTATACAAGTTTATTCACTTTGTGAAAATACATTAATTTTATGGTTATGATAGTGCCCTTGCTGGATGTATATTATACTTTAAAATAAAAATAATTTTTATAACATAAATTTAAAAAAAAGAAAGAAATGATGAGGAGCAGTTCCATGTTTTTGCAGAATCAGGATGTCAGGATATGCTGAAATGAGAATTGGCCATGGAAATGCCATGTAAGTTCCAAATGTTAAAGGTCCAAGAGTCTGGTATTGACCCTCAAAGCCTTCTTATTGCAAACTTGTAAGGAGGGCAGTCTGTTAAAAAGTTGAGAGTTGAGTGGGTAGGTGGGTTTTACTGCTCTGTAAAATAGGAATATTAAAAGGATTGAGCCTCAAGCCTCTGATGCTCTGGGACTGCCTGAAGATGACCCTGAGCACCAACTTTTACTAATAGTCAGAACTTGGTTATGCTGATTTTACTCTTTGTGCCTAAGTTTTCCCTCTAGCAATGAACATAACTGTACTGATGAGTTCCTATTAAATGTTATGTAAATAAAAATGAGTTAGTTCATTGAAGATACAAAGAACTGACTTCCGGGAAAATGGCATCGAAGTAAGGAAGCAAAGTCCAACTCCCTCATTAAAAAAGAACAGAGAAAGGGCAAAAACCTATCTGAGGAAGCTGCTTTGGAGATACACAGAATGGGAAAGTGCTACACATCATCCAGGAGGGAACTAGACAGATAAAGAAGCCAAAGGAAAACCCTGAGTTACTTGACCCCGTGGCTGGAAATGGCACATATACCCCATCCTCAAGGCAAATAGCCTAGGTAAAGCCCTTGACTCACTGCAACAAATGGAGTGGGACTAAGCATTCCTCAGAAAGAAGAGGTCTGGCAGAGGGTGGTTTCTTTTGGGTGCATGTGGCCCCTGAGTTCCCTTTGAATCTTGGAGGGTCCCCAACCGACTGGTACAGAGGTGGCCGCAGGGAGAGGGGAGGGGCGATCTGATCAGGCAGACTACCACACCCAGCCCAAGTGGGAGAGAGAGGAACTAAGGTAGAGAGGGGGTAGAAATAGCTGCCTAAACAGGACAGCTTGACAAACAGAAGTTTAACCTGCCTGAGGGAAAGGGGGAGGATAAAGCCAGATAAGCTTTCTGAAGTCTGCTTAAGCTGTGAAGTCAGCGTAGCTCAGTAGAGGAGTTCCTGCCTTGCATATACAAGGTCCCTGGTGCGATTCCTGGGTCTCCTTAGAGAAGTGATCCAGAGAGGGATATACCCGGTTATCAGGGACCCAGCTGGTACCTTATGACAGGGAACATATAGACAGATTTTTTTGTTTTGGGTTTTCTTGGATTAGTCATTCTTATTCTTTTATTTTTTATTGGTTCCTTTTTTCTTTTTCTTATTTTATTCTCCAAAACCAGGTACATCACCTGCAGAGGGCACGCTGAAGGGTGACTGATTAATGAGCAAGCCTGAGAAGGTCCTTAAGGGCTTAAGAAGGAAGGCTGTTTTTCCTGGGGTTTTTGTTTTCTGTGTTCTTTTTTTATTTGGTGTTGTTGCTTTGTTTCCTTTTTGTTGTCTTTCCCCTTTCTTTGTTTCCTTTCTTTTTCTTTTAATTATTTTTCTACCTACTTTATTTCTTTTTTTTTTCCCTTCATTTTTCTCTTCTGTTTTCTGTTGTTTTTCGTTTATTCCACCTCTTTTGGTCTGGCCTTTCTTTTTTCTTTTCTTTTTCTTTTCCTCTCTTCTCTTCAAACATTCAAGCCTTTTAATTCATTCTATTTTTTCTCTTTTGTTCTTGTTTTCATTTTTTCTATTCTACCTTTTTTATTCTTATTCCTTTGAACTCGTTTTGATTTTTTACTCATATTACTTATACATCTTCCCAGCTGTTGTACGGTTCCTCTTCTACCTTTTATTATTATTACTATTATTATTTTTCTTTTCTTATCTCTTTCCTTTTCTATGGTCCTAATACTTCCTAATATTTTTTTTCCATGAGAACACAGAAAACTGCCAGGATATAGAATAAGAGGAACCCAGAGTCAAAAAGGAACCTTACCACAAACACACAAAAAATAGCAAAATAAGAGTAGAAAGAGAAGCTAACCAATCAAATAAGCACATCAAGATAAAAAGATGCCTACACACCAAAAAAAAAAAAAAAAAAAAAAAAAATAGTAAATATATATATATATATATATATTGTGCAAGCCATACTAACAAACAGGAAGACATGGCCCAGTCTAACAAACAAACTAAAAAACAGGAGGAGATGCAGGGTGTGGAATAACTAATCAGGGATGTCCAAACAAACATCATGAATCAACTTAATGAAGTGAAGGAACAGATAAAGAATATTAAGAAGACATTGATGAGAATATATTGAAATTGTAAGCATACATAAAAAGATAACTGATATGATGGTGATGAATGGCACAATAAAATAAATAAAAAAATACACTCGGAACAGATAACAGATTTGAACAGGCAGAGAAAAGAACTACTGATGACGAAGACAGTACATCTGAAATCAAACAGACAGTAAAACGGATAGATAAAAAGATAGAAAAAAGCCAGCAGGGACTTAGGGATTTGAATGAAATAGGAAATGCAAAATTATAGGCATTATAGGCATTCCAGAGGGAGAAGAGAAGGGAAAGGGAGCAGAAGTAGTGTTGGAGAAATAATGGATGAAAATTTCCCAACTCTTTTGAGGGACATGGTCCACATCAAGGAAGCGCAAAGCACCCCGAACAGTATAAATCCTACCCGAACACACATAATTGTCAAATTGTACAAGACTCAAAACAAAGAGAATACTGAAAGCAGCAAGAGAAAAAAGATCCATCACCTACAAGGGAAGCGTGATAAGATTAAATGCTGATTTCTTATCTGAAACCATATAGGCAAGAAGGTAGTGGTATGACATAGTTAAAGTGCTAAAAGAAAAAAGTTCCAGCCAAGAATTCTCTATCCAGCAAAGCTGGCATTCAAAAATAAGGGAGAATTCAAAATATTCACAGATAAACAGAAATTAAGAATTTGCCAACAACAAATTTTCCCTTTAATAAATACTAAAGGGAGTTCAGGAGGTTGAAAGGAAAAAATAGAAGAAACAGGGTTGGAGGAGAGTATAGGACAGAAGATTACTGGTAAGAATAATTAAAAGACAAAAAGAGAAATAAAAACAACTTATGACATATATGAATCTAAAGAAAATATGGCTAATGGAATCAGGATAGACCACATGCACGGTCACAGAACAACTCTCAATGAATTCAGAAAGTTTGAAATGATACAAAGTAATTTCTTAGACCACAATGGAATGAAGCTGGCAATCAGTAAGATGCAAAGAAGCAGATTAGGCAAAAAGATATGGAAGTTAAACAATACACTTTCAGACAACCAGTGGGTCAAGGAAATCGCAAAAGAAATCAGTAACTACCTTGAAATGAATGAAAATGACAAAAAAATTTATCAAAACCTATGGGATACAGCAAAAGCAGTGCTGAGAGGGAAATGTAAAGCCATAAATACTTTTGGAAAAAAGAAAACCTAAAATCAATGCCCGAACTGCCCACCTGGAGGAATTAGAAAAAAACAACAAACTAATCCCAAAGCAAGTAGAAAAATGGGAAATAATAAAGATTAGAGCAGAGCTAAGTAAAATTGAAAATAAGAAAGCACTAGATAAAATAAACAAAACCAAAAGCTGGTTCTTCAAAAGATCAATAAAATTGACAAACCGTTAGCTAGACTAACAAAGAAAAAAAGACAAGATACAAAAACATGAAATAAGAAATGAGGAAGGGGATATCACCAGTGAATCCACAGAAATAAAGAGTAGCATAAGAGGATACTTTGAAAAATTGTATGGCAACAAGATAGATACATTAGATGAAACAGGCAAATTCCTAGAAACACACAAGCCTCCACTGAGGAAAGAAGAAATCGATGAACTCAACAGATCAATCACAAGAAAAGAGATAGAATTAGTCATCAAAAACCTCCCAACTAAGAAGAACCCAGGACCAGATGGCTTCATGGGTGAATCCTACCAAACATTCCAGAAAGAACTAACACCAATCCTGCATAAACTCTTTCAAAAAACAGTAGTGGAAGGAACATTGCCTAACTCATTCTATGATGCCAACATCACCCTAATACCAAAGCCACACAAAGATGCCACAGGAAAGGAAAACTATAGACCAATCTCTCTAATGAACCTAGATGCTAAAATTCCCAAGAAAATCCTTGCTAATCATATCCAACAACACACCACACGAATTATACACCATGACCAAGTGGCTTTCATCCCTGGTATGCAAGGATGGTTCAACATAAGAAAATCAATGTAATATACCACATTAACAAATCAAAAGTACAAAAATCACATGGTCATCTCTATTGATGCAGAAAAAGCATTTGACAAAATATAGCAAACTTTCCTGATAAAAGCACTTCAAAACATAGGAATAGAAGAATACTTCCTCAATATGATAAAGGGTATATATGAAAAACCCACAGCTAACATCATATTCAATGGTGAAATCCTAAAAGCTTTCCCTCTAAGATTGGGAACAAGACAAGGATGCCCACTGTCACCGCTCTTACCTAACTTTGTATTAGAAACACTTGGTCAAGCACTTAGGCAAGAAAAAGATATAAAAGGCATCTAAATTTGAAAGGAAAAAGTAAAAATTTCACTATTTGCAGATGACATGATCTATACATAGAAAGCCCTGAAAAAATCTACAACAAAGCTTCTAGAGATAATAAATGAGTCCAGTAATGTGGGAGGATATAAGATCAATGTGGAAAAATCAGTAGCATTTCTATATAGCAATAATGAGCAATCTGAGGAGAAAATCAAGGAAAAAAAAAAACTCCATTTACAATAGCAACTGAAAGAATCTAAACCTAGGGAAAAATGTAACTAAAGACATGAAGGACTTGTACACAGAAAACTATGCAACATTATTAAAGGGAAGACCTAAATAAATGGAAGAATATTCCCTGCTCACATAGAAAGACTAAACATCATTAAGATGTCTAACCTACCCAAGCTGATTTAGATTTAATGTAATCCCAGTAAAAATTACAACTGCACTTTTTTATGAATTGGAAAAGCTAACTATGAAATTTATGTGGAATGGCAAGGGGCCCCAAATAGCTAAAAACCTATTTAAAAAGAAAAATGAAATTGGAACAATCACATTACCTGACTTTAAAACATACTACAAAGCTATAGTGGTCAAAACTGAATGGTATTGGCACAAGGATAGACAATGGAACAGAACCAAGAGTTCTGATATATATCCTCACATATATAGTCAACTGATATTCGACAAGGCCAACAAGCCCACACAACTGGGAGAGAATGGCCTCTTCAACAAATGGTGCTTGGAGAACTGGATATCTATATCCAAAAGAATGGGAGAGGACCATCATTTCATGTCCTATACAAAAATTAACTCAAGATGGATCAAAGATCTAAATATAAAAGCCAAGACCATGAATCTCCTAGAAGATAATGTAGGGAAGCATTTACAAGATCTTGTAGTAGGAAAAAGTTTCATAAACTTTACATCCAAAGTTCAAGCAACAAAAGAAAAACAGATAAATGGGACCTCCTCAACATTAAAAACTTCTGCACTTCAAAGCAGTTTGTAAAGAAAGTGAAAAGACAGACTACTCAATGGGAGAAAATATTTGGTAACCATATATCTGATAGGGGCCTAATATCCAGCTATATAAAGAAATCCTACATCTCAAAAATAAAAAGACAAACAACCCATTTCAAAAATGGGCAAGTGATTTGAACAGACACTTCTCCAAAGAAATAAAATGGCTTAAAAGCACATGAAATGATGCTCAACATCATTAGTTATTAGGGAAATGCAAATCAAAATGACAATGGGATATCATCTTATACCCATTAGACTGGTAGCTATTAAAAACCAGAGAGGGGGACGGATGTGGCTCAAATGGTTGGGCATCCGTCTCCCATATGGAGGGACCTGGGTTCAATCCCCGGGACCTCCCGGTAAAAAACAAAACAAAACAAAACAGAGGACTACAAGTGTTGAAGAGGATGTGGGGGAAAGGGAACCCTTATCCACTGCTGGTGGGAATGTAGAATGGTGCAGCCATTGTGAAGGACAGTTTGGCGGTTCCTCAGGAAGCTAACTATAGAACTACCGTATGATCCAGCAATTGTACTGCTGGGTATAGATTCAGAAGAACTGAAAGTAGGGACATGAACAGATATATGCACCTCAGTGTTCTTAATGGCATTATTCACCATTGCCAAAAGTTGGAAGCAACCCAAATGTCCATCAATAGATGAATGGATAAGCAAATTGTGGTATATACATACAATGGAATATTACTCAGCTGTAAGAAGGAATGCAGTACTAACACATGAGATAAATGGATGAATCTTGAAGGCCTTATGTTGAGTGAAGTAAGCCAGGCACTAAAGGACAAATACTACATGATCTCACTGATATGAATTAAGCAAATTGAGCAGACTCACAGAGCTAGAGTCTGGAATATAGGTTTACAGGAGACAGGGAGTAGGGGTTTGTGAGCCAATGCCTGAATGGGCAAAATCTATGATAAGGTGGAAGGGTGTAGTTGTGGAGTGGATGGGCATAACAGTGGTGCAATGATGCTACTGGGTTCAGCAGTGCTGGTCTTTGAGGGGTTATGGTGCGGGACTTGAGTTGGACTATCCATGGAAATGGGGAAAGGGGCAGGTGAACTCTGGAGATTTGCAGGTCTGTGGTTAAAACTACAATGTTGAGAATACTCTTTTAGCAAATATGGCATCAGAGATTACTGATGTAGGGTGTTGGATGTGTGTGTGGGGGGGTGCCTACAGGACAGGGTGCACCGGGGCAAGTTTCTATGGAATATGTAAGTGTTCATCTTGTCATAGTGTATTTTATCAGTGGGTGGAGAACCACACAATAAACAAGAAAATACTAAACTCCCATCGTGGGGAGTCATGCTGTGTTTTCAGAGGGAGAGGCAAGAGTCTCCCGAGAACACAGGCAGTGACTAATGGAAGAAAACAGACCAACATGTCAAGCCCTCAATATTATTGCAAGTAACTATGAATATTATTTCTTCAAAAAGTGAAACTTAGTGGTGACCATAGGTCCTGAGGGGGAGAGGGAGGCAGAATAGAATAGATGTAACATAGGTCATTTTTTAGAGCATTAGAATTGTTCTGCATGATCTTGCAATGACAGATAAAGGCCATTTTAAATTTTGTCAAAATTTATAAAAGTGCATGGTCTAAAATGTGAATCATAATGTCAACGATTGACCATGGTTAGTAGCAATGCTTCAATATTTGTACATCAATTTCAACAAATATACCATCCATATGTAAAATGTTATTAATAGGGGAGAGGGGAAAAGGGGGAAGGTGTTGGCAATCCCCTGTATTCTCTACATGACTTTTCTGTAACTTAAAGCTTCTTTGAAGATAAAATGAAAAGAAAAACTAAGACACTGGAGGAATATATGGAAGAAAATCTCACTGTAAATACAAGACAAAAGATCTTGCAGCATCCTTTCGTCTAGGCCGCCGACATGCCATCCAGATTGAGAAAGACCCGGAAACTCCGGGGCCATGTTAGCCATGGCCACGGCCGTATCGGCAAACACTGGAAGCATCCAGGAGGCTGGGGTAATGCTGGTGGCATGCATCACCACAGGATCAACTTCGACAAATATCATCCAGGTTACTTCGGGAAGGTTGGTATGAGACATTATTACTTGAAGAGGAATCACAGTTTCTGTCCAACTGTGAACCTTGATAAACTGTGGCCCTTGGTCAGTGAGCAGACACGGGTAAATGCTGCAAAAAACAAGACTGGAGCTGCTCCCATCATTGATGTGGTGCGATCGGGTTACTACAAAGTTCTGGGGAAGGGAAAGCTTTCAAAACAGCCTGTCATCGTAAAGGCTAAATTCTTCAGCAGAAGAGCTGAGGAGAAGATTAAGGGTGTGGGGGGAGCCTGTGTCCTGGTGGCTTGAAGTCTTATGGAAGGAGGTTCATTAAATGTTAACATGTTAAAAAAAAAAAAAAAAAAAAAAAGATCTTACAGCGACGAAAGACATATTTTCTAAAAAAAGATTTTTTTATTATTTAAAATTTTTTCAATCTTTTTGTATTTTATGTTATTTTTAAAACTATCATTATTATTTCATGTTCTTATTATTTTTATATGGTTATTTTCTTGATTTCATCTTTGGAGAGGTTTTGGATCACAGAAGGGTCACAACTGTGGCAGAGGAAGAACATTGGTTTGGTTCGGGGTGTTGGTGATGGGGGAATGCATGGGAGGGGGTTCAACTGGGGCATGCCTCTAAGGCATATGAATATCTTTAAGTGTTCATGGAGCATTGTCATGGTGGGTGGAGATCCACACAATAACCAAAAGATTATCGAATTCCCATCCTGGGGCGTTCTGCTACATTCTCTAATGGGACAGTAAAAATCCCCCAAGTACAGGGGCGGTGCCTAGTGAAGGAGGACTGACCATTACGCCAGGCCCTTGATATTGATTACTGTACTTATCAACATTTTCTTTTGAAATTAAAACTTGGCCTAGTATTATAGGTTGCCTAAGAGTTACTTCCCTGAGGGCCTCCTTGTTGCTCAAAGAATAGCCTTTCTCTAAGCCAAACTCAGCATATAAATGCACTACATTTGCCCCTGGCATGAGACATGGCTCCTGGGGATAAGCCTCCCTAGCACTGAGGGATCATTACCAAGAGCCAACTAGCAATGCATCTGCAAAAAGACCTTGACCATAAGGGGTAAATGGTAAATACAAATGAGTTTTTATAGCTAAGAGATTTCAAAGTGAGTCAGGAGGTCATTCCAGAGATTACACTCATGCACGTCTCAGCAGGGTCTCATTGACTGCCACAGTAAATATTGCCTCAAATAGTGGGGCTCCTGAGTGCTCAAGAGACATCCAGGCAAGGTAGACAGCTCAGGAGTTTGGCACCCTGCCAGTGGGCCTTACCTTGGAACTTATGCTCCTCAGTGTGACAGAGTTGGACTCATTTGTGGTTTCCTTACACAAGGCTCTTCCGCCACTTCTGTCTGAACTGACAGTTAATACTAGAGTTGATAGGTCTATGTCCAAGAGACTTAAACCTTTGGGCTGTCTGCATGCCAGTTGGGCCCTGAATCTCAACAGAGTTGCAACACCTATTCTCCAGTTCATTGGACTTACCCAGGACAACTAACAAAGCGATGATGATGGACAACGCCCATCCCAAGGAACAGAGTCTGCAACTGGAAGCAAGGTAGTCCCATCCATTAGCCCCATGGGATCTAAGCCCGCTCTCAATTAGAGGCTGAGCGAGCATCACCATCCCAGTATCCTCAGGATTGGGGAATGAACAATAGACTAGAGTAGACTTACAGTTACTCTACTATAGACTGTTATTCTAATAATGGAAGAACTTTGATCACTGACATGGAGGCTGTGGCCACCGGAGGTTCTGAGGGGAGGAAGAGGGAAAAATAGGTATAATATGGGGGAATTTTTGGGACATTGGAATTGTCCTGCATGACATTGCAATGATGGTTACAGGCCATTATATATTTTGTAATAACTTACAAAATTGCATGGGACAGAGTGTAAATATAATGTAAACTATAATCCATGGTTAGTGGCAATGCTTCAATATGTGTTCATCAATTAACAAATGTACCACACTAGTGAAGGATGTTAATGTGGGAAAATGTGGGAGGGGAAGGGAAGGGGCACATGGGAATCCACTATATTTCTTACGTAACATTTATATAATCTAAAGTTCTTTAAAATAAATAAATAAATAAATATATTTATATATAGATATATTTTTAAAAGACACAAATAAATTTTCCTGGTATGCATTTAGGTTTAAAATAAGATTTATGATGACCTGATAACTTCCCCATAGTTTCAAGTAAAGATTAACCTCCCCTCAAGAAATTTTATCAAAATAGAAAAATGTATGCAAATTTATAAGACCTATAAAAAGAATGGGGTAGCAAGCCAACTGCACAACACAAGTACCTTCAAGTACTGGAATATGCGAGAGGGGATGCTATAATCTTCTTAATGCTAACAAGCGTTTTGAAATCAATTAATAATTAATAAGAACATCTGAAGGAGTGATGTCATCAACATGGTGACCTAAGACATTCCCGGAAAAAGCCTCCCCCGAAATTTAGTGAATTAAAGGACAAATCCCACTTGCTTAGAACTGTTCAGGACAGTAGAAAATGGAGAAGTACTTCACAAAGGCTGAATCGATGAAAGAGACAAATTATCAAGTAGGAAAATTCAGTCCTGCACTGTCAGTTGGTTCCAGTTCCTATCCCTCTCACTTAGTCCCACTCAGTTTGGGATTTGCACAGAGGCAGCATGGCCTGGATCCCTCCCACTGGAGAAGAATATAGAACAACTCCCAGCTACAAGTTAGAATTCCACACATATCCAGGCATAGGGATCTAAGTCTGCAAAGACCTGGGGCAGAACATAGGCCCCTTAGGAGTGCTGCTGGGGGTTGGGGGCAGAGAGACTGCTATAGAACTGCTGGGAAGAAATACTGTACCCTCACTCAACCCAGTTACTGTTGGCTAGACCATCTAATTGCAAAACAGACTTTTCTGAAGTGACCCACATTTCTGAATAGATCCCACCTGGCTCCCCAGAGCAGGATATTCTGAAGGAAAAGAAACCAGAGGCAGAAAAGCCTCAGAGAAAAAAGAAAAAGAAGGAAAAAAAAAAAAAAAAAAAAGAAAGAGAGAAGGATAAAACTGAATTGCTGTAGAACAGGAGGGTCCGAGAACTGAAAAGTGTAAGGAGAACAAGGCACTAAGTGAGGGAGAGAGTTTAAACAAATCATATGAGCTGGGGAGAAAATTCTACACAAAAACAAATGGAACACATCAAGACTCCTGGGAAAGGAACAGAGGAAGGAATTATTTCCCTGGAGGAGAAACATTTACACAAAAAATGCAACCTTAAAAATTACACAGCATATCCAGGGCAAGAAACAGATGAAGAACAGCTGAGAAAATATGAACACTTAAACATACACTATTCTAAAGGTCTAAGTTATGTCTGAGCAAATGTCATATAAAAGCCTCAGGCACAAAAAAATAATCAACAACAAAACCCTAGGTAAGGGGAAGAAATGGACGTTCAAAGTAAACTCATCAAGATAATCAGACATCTGGTCATCAGAAAAAATTAGAAGCCATACTAAGAAACAGAAATATAGAGCTCAGTCAAGGAAACAATCATAACTTCAGAGGAGACTCAGAAGTTTGAACAACTAATCAAAGATGTTCAAGCAAACCTCCTAAATCAATTTAAGGAAATGAAAAGAAAATATGCATAAAGAGCTAAATGATATTAAGACATTGTGTGAACACAAAAAGAATTTGTTAGTAAAAGAAGAAACATACATGGAACAGCACTGCACAAACTGTGAACCCTAAATTAAACTATGGACTTTAATTAATATTACCATTATAAAAATGTGCTATCATCAATTGTAAGAAATGGCCCACACCAATGTGAGGTATTGATGGTGTGGTGGTATATGGGAATCCTGTATTTCATGCATGATAGTTCTAGAAATCCACAACTTCTCTAATAAAGGGAGAAAAAAGAAACATAACAGAAATTATGGGGATTAAAGGCACAACAGTAGATATTAAAAATACACTAGAGGCAAATAACGGCAGATTTGAACATGCAGAAGAAAAAAACAGTGCACTAGGAGAAAGAACATCGGAAATTAAACAGATCCAAGAACAGATGGAGAAAAGAATGGAAAGAATTGAGCAGGGTCTCAGGAAACTGAATGATAGCATGAAGGGCACAGAGGAGAAGAGAAGGGAAAAGGGGCAGAAAGAATATTTGAGGAAATAATGGCTGAAAATTTCCCAACTCTTTGGAAAGACATAAATATAATGCCCAGGAAGCACAATGTACTCCAAACAGAATAAATCCTAATAGACCTACTATGAGACACACTAATCAGAACATCAACTGCCAAAGAATTACAAAAGGGAGTTCTGCAGGTTTGAAGGAAAAGACAGCAAGTGTGGCATGGAGTAGTGTTAAGAAATAAAGATTACCAGTAAGGGTAAATAAAAGGGTAAATGCAAAACCCAATAGTATTGTATCCTCCATATGCAACTCCACTTTTTAATACCTATGAGTCAGAATACAATTGAACAAGAAAATGGCATATTTCCTGATAACAGATAAACAAAATATAAAGTGGTAAAGTTAGACAACAATACAAAGAGGGTAAACAAGGGATGGAGAGCAAAGAATGGGTATGCTATTGAAGCTATGTTGGTATTTTTTTGAATTAGTAGGTTAGGGATGTAGGTTGTATAATATAAACCCCAGGGTGACCACAAAGAATTATGGGGGGGGGGAATATATATATATATATATATATAGAGAGAGAGAGAGAGAGAGAGAAATATATAGGAACAGATATGAGAAAAGTATTAGACACATCAGAAAAGATTTACTACATAGAAGAGGAGGTTGCAATAAAGGACAAGAGAGACAAAAAAAGATAAGGACATATAAAAAACAAAGGGGAAGCGGATGTGGTTCTGGCGCAGCAAGATGACCAAGATGACGCAACAGAAAGAGACAGAGGAGAGACAATAAGAGACGCAGCAGACCAAGGAGCTGAAGTGGTGTAAGAAATTGAGCACCTCTCTCCCACTCCAGAACGTCCCAGGATCGGTTCCCAGTGCTGCCTAAAGAGAAGACGAGGGAAGCGGCTGTGGCTCAATCAGTAGGGCTCCCGTTTACCATATGGGAGGCCCCGGGTTCGGTTCCCGGGGCCTCCTGGTGAAGGCAAGCCCGCCCGTACGGCATGGTTAGCTGACCCAGCGAGCACAAGCAGCAAGGGGGGGATAAATGAATAAATAAAATAAAATCTTTAAAAAAATAAAAAATAAAAAAAAAAATAAAGAGAAGACGAGCAGACACAGAAGAACACACAGCAAAATAGACTGAGAGAGCAGACAACGATGGGGGATGGGGAGAAAAATAAATAAATAATAAAATAAATCTTTAAAAATAAATAAATAAAAACCAAAGAACAAAATGGTTGAAGCACTGCCCTTACAGTAATAACACTGAATGTTAATGGATTAAACTCCCCAATCAAAAGACACAGATTGGGAGAATAGATAAAAACCAACTATATGCTGTTTATAAGAGACTCTCCTTAGACCCAAAGACACAAATAGGTTGAAATTGAAAGGTAAGAAAAAGATATCCCATGCAAATAGTAACCACAAAAGAGCTGGGTGAGTTATAATAAAATTGGATGAAGTAGATTTTAAGTCAAGAGCTGTTAGAAATGCAGTTGTGGGGTGCCTAAGGGTTGCCACCTGAGAGCCTCCTTGTTGCTCAAATGTAGCCTCTCTCTAAGCCAAACTCAGCATATGATTGCATTACCTTCCCCCCAACGTGGGACATGACTCCCGGGGATGAGCCTCCCTGGCAACGAGGGATTAATACCAAGTGCCAACTGGCAGCTTTGTGCAGTGGCAGTATCGTAGCCAATGAGGTTTATCCGAGGCACGATTATTGCTAATTGAAAACTTTTCCCAAGTGTCAACTGGCAACACGACTGGAAAAAGACCTTGAATAAAAGGGGGAAATGGTAAAGACAAATGAGTTCAAGTGGCTAAGAGAGTTCAAAGAGAGTCGGGAGGTCATCCCAGAGGTAACTCTTATGCACACCTCAGTAGGAGCTCATAGAACATCTAAGTGCCTATCACCCCACTCAGTGGGGTTCCTGAGAGCTCCGGAGACACCCTGGTCCTATATAAGGGGGGATAGCCCCAGAGACTGATGCCTTATCAGTGGGTTCTATTTTGGAATCTATGCTGCTCCTGAGAGTGACAGAATTAGACTCAAATAAGTCCTTCCTGCACATGGTTCACCAGTCCCTTCTATTCAAACCTACATGTGATGCTGGAGTTTCTTAGGTATACTTCCAGAGACTGGAGCCTCCCGCCTACCTATGTGCCAGGTGTGCATGAAATCTAGGTGGAGCTGCAACTCCTACCCTACAGCTCAATGGACTCATCCAAGTCACCTGGTGAGGAGACAACGATGGGAAATGGCCATCCCAGGGAATGGAGAGGGCCTGCATCTGCAGGCAGGATCATCCCACCCACCATATCCATGGGATATAAGCCCTCTCTCACTTGGAGTTGGAGTGGACATCACCATCCCAGTCGCCTCTGGATTGGGGGAAGAACTATGGACTAGAGTGGACTTGATGGTATTCTCTTGCTCACATATGGTGATTCTTGCAATGCAAGAAATTATAACAATGAGGTGGAGCCAGTGGCCACTTGACAGTTTTTTGGGTAGGGAGGGGATGAGCAGTTGAAATACAGGGGCTTCTTTGGGAGTTGGAGGTTGTCCTGAGTACTGTTGTGGCAATGGATGTAGGCCATTTTAAATCAGCACACACCACTCAGAACTGAGTGGGAGAGAGTGTGGTCTACAGTGTGAACTGTGGTCTATGGTTGGTGGCAAGGCTCCAGGAGGTGTAAGTTCATTGAGGTTGGTGGGCCACACTATGGGAGATGTTTGTGTTGGATGTGGTGGGAGGTGTGGGAGGTGGGCAACATGGGAATCCGAGTGGGTTCCGTATAATATTTTAGGTAATCTAAGCACCTCTTAAAATATATGTATATATATATATATATATAAATAACATTTTTGTAAGCAAATACACATATATGCATATATATTTATATATCATTTTACAAATGTTTGTATGTATTGTGAGAATTTTGATTTTTACCCATAATAAAAAAAAATAAAATAAAATAAAATAAAATAAAAAAAGAAATAGTACTCTCATATCTATGGCCAACTGATTTTTTACAAGGG